>JBAMHX010045293.1:0-19245 GCA_037177515.1 Pseudomugil tenellus
TTAAATTTATATTCTTCTCAATCTAAAGAAACCAGTGTCCTCGTCCTTGACAGGAAAAACGGTCTCCTACAGTCCTAACTGGCTTTATGCACAGCTCTGCAACTACCACAAATACCTGAACTTAGGAAAATTCCATTGTTTCCTGTCCTTCATTACTGGACGAACTGATGTGGTCAGGTGTGTCTGACAGTAAACAATTAACTGTTTTAAGTTCATGAAGTAGGCCTAATGGAGCTGTGCATAAAGCCAATTCAAGACCAAAATAATAAAAAAAAAAAGCCTTGCGGCTTTACAGATGTCTAGCAGGGTGGATGTACATGGGAAATGGGAAAGTCGCAGTATGCGCTGCCAGACAGCCGCTAAGTGATTAGGGAAATGCAGTGTAACTTTGCGCCATATTTAGCCACAGCAGGGTGCTCCATCCCCTGCCTTCTCCCTGAGGCACAGAGCCAGATGTCAGAAGGTTCTGCTGGATGCCTGGCAGAGCAGGTTGGCAGCAGAGGAGCTCAGCAGGCCTGAGCACACTGTGGATACCCCCCACTCCACACACACACACATACACACACACACACACACACACACACACACACACACACTACCAAGACTAACTGCTGTTCATTCAATCACAAATACAAACACAGGAATTGTACCAGGATTTTACTTTTTCATATATTTACAGGTGGGACTGCTTGCTGGTGTGGTAGTTAGCACTGCGGCCTCAGCTGGGGAGGGGTTCATACAGGGCCCTTTCTATGTGGAGTTTGTTTGTTCTACTATGCATCAGGGATGTTATGCTCGAGCACACATTGAGCATGTAACACGGAAGTGTTACGGGCAATGTTCCAACACGTGATTTAGCATGCCAAAAGTCTTATGACCATACCAACCAAGGCCTCATTACGTCACCAGTGCATATCAAGTAGCACAAGCTGCTCTTGGGAATTTCAAAGGGGCAGGTTTGTCAATCTCTCAATGATTTAAAAGGTGGTCTGAACGCAAAGGAGATCGTGGGTTTTTGAGAGGTGATTCACATAGAAATGTACATATAGCCTACATTTTATATAAATTTATTCCATACGTATGTAGGGCCTATGTATGAATTGAATGTATGAGAATGGAGCATCAGCAGAGAGAGATGTGACAGCGGCTCCACCCTGTTAATAGCTAGTGAGGCTGCATCATGAGAAAGGTGTCAGCAATCATTTGAATCATTTGAATTTTAATTTTGTTGTATGTTATAGACTCTCGAGTTGCTGTATTTCAATCAGACCCTCTTTGGGTTGGATGCTGGATCAGAAATATGTTATGATCCTTCTCGCCTTGGTCCTGAATCCTAAATGTCATCAAATAATTATGATTGTAAAAAATAAATATAATTATATATAATATAAACTCCTCCCTCACCCATCCTTTCAGAACGCGTGGTTATTCCTCTAAAGCTCAGGTTCTCTACCAGTGTCTTGGGAGCTAGAGGGTCCTACGCAGTGTCTTAGCTGTTCCTAGGACTGTGCTTTTCTGGACAGAGATGTCTGATGTTTCCCCAGGTATCTGTTGGGGCTATTTCTCCAGTGTGGGGGACACTGTGCTTTCACCCTCCAGGCCTTCTTTAGTTCTTCCTTGAGGCCTTGGTACTTCTCCAGTTTCTCATGCTCCTTTTAGGGTTCAGTGTCTTGCCCAAGGTCACTTCGACATGTAGTCAGGGAAAGCCTGGAATAGATCTCATAACTTTCCAGTTGAAAGACGACTGCGCTTCCACCTGAGCTACAGCCGCCCTCCAGAGCGGGTGGTTATGACCTGTACATTATGCCAACTACTTGGTTATGGCGCTCCATGTATGATTTAGCCAGTATCTTGCACCCTCAGGAGGGTATGACTGTAAAAACACCAGAGCCCAACACATAAATTAATTCAAGATGTTGACACTCAGTGAGACTCCTCTTGTTTCTTGCTGCATTGTCACCAGCAGAACGAACCAATTGGAGTTACGGTCACGTCTGACTGATGTCCCTTTCCCTCAGTTCTGGAATATGAAACCGTTAGTGTTTGGAGGTCTCGCATCATTCAACTGATCAACAACAAAACCTTTTCTTTTAGGCAGTGTGATTCAAATGTGATTCTGATCATACACAACATAAGCTTTCTTTTACACACAAGATACTATGTAGAAAAAATTCCATCCTGGCACTGCCAATTATACTGGTTCCCCGATTCTATTGCGTATGGGAACTCAACATGCACAAGACTTCAACACAGTCACTATCCCCGTTGCACAAGACTGCGATAGACTAGCGATCTGTTCATAGTGTACCCAAACACATACAAATAAAAAGTCCTGAACCTAAAATTGAACCTTGGGGAACCCCACACTGAGTTTTATAAGTGCTTGAGGAGCATGTATCCATACTTAGGAAAAACTGTCTGCCTGAGATAGGAGTAAAACCTATGGTGGCTGACAGGTGCAAACATGCTGCATATACAAAAATTTGCTGTAAATGCAACAATGCACTGAAAAAAATGCATTGCATGTACAAAACGGGTTGCATACACAAAAACGTGTTGCATATACAAAATAACTTTAAGAATAAAAGGCTGGAGGAACGAAAACTGCTACAAATGCTACCCAAAGAAAAACTGTTGCAAAAAGCAAATGCTGCATATTCACTCTCACAGCAGAAGTGCTTTGACATTATCAAAGTTTCTACTAAACTCAATTATTTAAATCAGCTGATCTTTTTATAATATTGTAGAGTATTTGTAGAGGACAATAAGTTTTATGTTCTTGTAGTAAGAGATCTTCTGACGGACGTGATGTCTACAAGAGGGCATACAGTCTGTTAAAGCCATTTTGCTCAGTTTTATCCCTTTCAGTATCAACACAGACATACACCTGATATTATGTCCACATTAACATAATTTGTTATGCTTTAATTGCAATTGCATTGATTAAAAGTGCAGACCAACAGGTTTAATGTGTGATACTGGTTTACTGATTTGACAATTAAAACTTTAATTTATTTTCGTCACATTTGTCTGCACTCTTAATCAGAAGCAACATCTGACTGCTGTCTCAACAGCTGTTGTTGGGTGACTCTGATGGACATGATAGATCCATCAGGTTGGCCTTGAAGCCTGATGTTCCTGCTATTGCCTTACAGATACTGTGGTCACTCCAGGTGCTATTCAGGCATCCATGGTCAAGCCAGCCTACTCTCAACCTCATGGTAAAGCAAATCGAAACTGATGATTACTTCCAGATTTCAAAATAAAGCAAGGATACGTGAGAAGTAGCTAGCTTGACTGCAGCTGGCTTAACAACAACTACCGGATCGCCAATGAAAAACACCTGATCAACTATGCATCTCAGCCATCAGATAACTAATTAATTTTGCACATTAGGATAAAAGAAGATCAGCCGATTTAAATTACTAAGCTTAGAAGAAACTTTGATAAATAAAGAGCACTCATTGTGAGAGTGAATATGCAGTGTTTCGTTATTGCAGTTTATGTAGCATTTGCTTCTTGCAGTTGTTTTTGTTTATGTAGCTGTTTATTTTTTATGTTGTTTTTGAAAATGTTATATATGCAATGGCTTTTTATTTTTGCGACACATTTTTGTATATACAGCACATTTTTGTATTTGCAGTGCGTTTTTGTATATGCAGTGCATTTTTGTATTTGCAGCACATTTGCACCTGTCAGCCACTGTAAAAACCATTTTAAAACAGTATCTGAGGGGCCCACTAGACTTTCTAGTCTGTTTAATAACATCCGGCAAAATGCAGCACTAAAAACCTTCTGTGTTTCTCTGAATTTCAAGTTACACCTTAGGTCACAATCTTGTAAAAGGACTGTCTTGTTACAATGGTTCTTCCTACGAGTGTATTTCCAATACATTGTGTTTATTCAAAACATCATGCAATTGAATAAAAACAATTATGAAGAATATTTGGATGCAAAATGCTCTTTTTCAGGAGGGGTCACCAATGCCATTTTACAGGCAGATGGAAAGACTGGAAAGAAGCAGTTTACTGTGTTTTTAGAGCTTAGGTTCAAAGAAACCAAAACATGATTTTGAAAGCAATGTGGGAATCGGGTCTAAAAGGCAGGTTTTGGGTTTAGCTCAGAGAAAACTCAAGTAAGCATCTTTGCATCAACCAGAAGAAAACTCTCAAGTGCTTCTCAGGTAAAAACAATGGTACATATCTCTTCAAATCAACATTATGTTGAGATAAGTCAGTATCTAATAACATTGATCTTACTTCTCAATGGGTGTGCAAAATCCTCACATGCAGCATCTGATGCTGTTATAGAAGACCTCTTTATATCTGGGTTGATTAGAAAATCTATTGTTTGAAAAAGAAATTTGAGATTGTTTTTATCGTCTACAATAAGGTTTGAGAAATTAAGTGTTCTTGCCTGTTTCACTGCATTGTTGTAGAACTTGAGTTTTTCTCTAAATTAATAGTTAATTTTTTTCTCCATTTGCTTTCTGCTCTCCTACAATTTCTTTTGAGCTTTTAGATTTTTCACAGTATTTTGCATTAAGATGATTGGGCTGCACGGTGTCGCAGTAGTTAGCGCTGTAGCCTCACAGCAAGCAGGTTGCCGGTTCAATCCCGGACTTGAGCGATTTTCTGTGTGGAGTTTGCATGTTGTCCCTGAGTAGGTTCTCTCCGTGTACTGCAGCTTCCTCCCACAATCCAAAGCCTATCCTTGGGGTAGGCTGATTAGAGACTCTAAATTGCCCGTAGGAGTGTGTGTGGTTGTTTTTGTGTGTCTGTAGGCCCTGTGATGGACTGGCAACATGTCCAGGGTGAACCCCGCCTCCCGCCCTATGTCAGCTGGGACTAGCTTCAGCCCCCTCACGACCCCGTTTGGGAATAAGTGGTAGATAATGGAAGGATCAACGTAATTTTTATAATTTTAGTGTTTGAAAAAAAGGGGCTTTTTTCTGTGTAGGTAGTCTATGTTCCTGCCCCTTTAAGATTGTGTAATATGTGTACAGCATGTATTGTCATAAGAACTCCATCCCATTCCAGTCTGTAACTAGGATGGAAAAACATGAAGAAAATATGACAGACGACCTAAATGGAACATGACAGTACCTGGGACATTTCTTCGTTGAGCAATTGTACTCTCGCTGCATTCATAACATGGTGGTTAAGTCTGTCATGTCAGAGACCACATGAGAGAAGGTTGCAGGTGACAACTTTTTAAAACAAACATATAGCGTTGCTGTAACAGTAAGATAAAGATTTAATTAAAGTCCAAATTTTACGAGTCATCTACACAGCGGGAAAAATAAGGATCCGAGGAGCATGCAAGCTGGAAGGTAGACATGAACGCAAGCTGAGCACCGAAACCACACTGAGACTGAGACGACTGGAGCTTAGGCTGTGAACAAGTGACCTTAATGAGCCAGTGCACAGGTGTTGGTGAACTCCAATAATCTGGTGACACAGATCATTGGAGGGAGGATGGAGAGATAGTTACAGTAACTGTTTCAGTTTCTTGCAGGCCAACTGAGGACAAAGGTCCCTAGTGGATAACCAGACTCTATTGTCTGACTGGTAGTGAGGAATGTCTTGTTACGATCAGAGGCAATCTTCTGTGTATGAAGGGTTCTGCAAATGTGAATGTGTGTATCAGTCCAAACATGTTCTGTGTTTTTGAATCACTCGTCGATTGAACCAAGGAACCAAGGAAGGGCTGATAACTGAGGACACACTGACAGGGTAAAGGTTTGGTGGAACCGTAGCAAATTCTGTGAATACTCAGCCCATGGTAAATTTTCTGCCCCATCATGCTGACAATGGCAGTGTTTTTTTTGAGGAACCTTCCCAACATGTTCTGCAGCACGTAGTTGATGAATGCTTGGAATACAGATGGGGCATTGACCAACCCATATGGTATGACACAGTATTCAAAGTGCCCAAAGGTAGTGCTAAAAGTTTTTCTATTCATCCCCCTGTTGATGCACACTAGGTTGTAGGCACTGTGTAGGTAAAACTTACTAAAGAATTTGGCCTGACAAAGCTTCTTAATGGCACTTGGTACAAGTGGGAGTGTTTAGTAGTATCTCATGGTGATCAAGGTCCACCATTCTTCTTCAGAAATAAGAAACTAAAGGAAGCTGGGGATTAGGATGTGTGAATACATCCTTGACAAAAACGCCTCCTTTACATGGTCCTTCATTGCTTTTGCTTCTGATTGAGACAGCAGGTAAACATGAGTTTGTGATGGTGTGGAACCTGGCAGGAGATAGATGTCCCAGGGGTGAGATAGATGTCCCAGGGGCAATATGGAGGCTCACAGCTTACTGAAAACCTCCTGCAGATCATTGTGTTCTACCGGAATCCGAAAAGCCCTGAGGTAACCTCAGGGCTTTTCGATGGTGGTCAAAGAACAAGAGAGGGCGCCATAGAGCTCTTGACACTGAGTAAACAATGAGCATATACAGTATATATCCCTCTCTCCGGCATTTAGCAGGGTTATGTCTCTGAAGCCAAGGAAGTCCAAGGATAAGGGATTGCAGTGACTTGGCCCGAATTAAAAAAAAAGTAGCTCTCTCGATGTGGTTAGGTCATTGGTGAGTTAGCAGCAGTACAATGGGTGATCCAGCCTTTCCTTATTCCTCTGCAATCTATTTCTTGGACTGCAAGGAGGATGCCACTTTCAGTTTATTCACCAGCTCCGCTGAGGTGAAGTCAACCACAGCTCCAGAGCCTATTAAGGCTGACGATGAAAGAATAACTTCACCAGCATGAACTGTGGCAGGGATCGTGAACACAGGGTTAGTGTGAGGGTGGAGGTCAGAGGCATTCACTGTAATAAAAGTAGCAGAGAAGGGGTGTTGCCATGGCTGTTGGATTGATGGTGGATGTCTCGGGCAGTCAGCAAGTTGATTGTTCCTTTCACCACGATGAAGACACAAAGCCCGGTCCATTCTGTAGCATCATGTCTCCTCTGGGAGCTGAACATCCAGTATCCAGCTGCGTATGTGGATCTGTTCAATAGTCTCCAAAGAGGGTAATAGGGCCCAAGACCTCCTGTATCTTAACAAACCATTCAGTTCTATTAGTATAGCTTTTGGACATAGCTAGTTTTGTTAACCCAAGATTTTAAGGAGCATACATTTCTGCAGACTGTGTCACTGCTACTAAAGAGTAAGTGAAAACGGAGATTAGGTCAGCAGCTGCAGTCCACACAGGAAGTACCACAGAAAGCACAGAGCCTAAGACTTATAGATCATCAGAATCAAAGAACCCAAAAAGATTACTGGTAAGCTTTTTAAAAGGAAATGAGGCAACCCCTTCAACTGCACACTCTGTGTCACTTTAGCAAGCAATACAAGCTGTCCTCGGCAGCTTTTAGTGTCTCCTGTCCAGGATAGTGAGGGAAAGCCACTAAATTGGTAGAGAGACCATCAGCTAAACCTTTGCACTCTAAGTAAACTAGCAAAAAGCAACTTTGCATCCCAGCCACTAGCTGTCCATCCGGGCTGGTTTTAAGTTCTGGGGAAAAAATAGTCACTTGCTTCAGATCCTGCCTAAAACCAAATTTGAAAATATGCTAGTGCTTCTTCACAAGAACCTGGAGTAAGAACTAGACAAAATCAGGATAGCAAGTCTGCTGCCATTTTAAAGTGCCCTATTCAAGCCACTCTCATTATTACTGCCATTTTTGCACACAGGTGTTATTAAATGTATGTCTTCAAAAGATTAAGTAATCCATCACCAGTATTTAGTGTTTATTATTTTGTCTTTTTCAGCGGTCTATATACAGTTTTGTTGTTTACATTATCAGGGCCTTTGTGTATGCTAATGAAAATATTTAGCCTAAAATTTGTAAAAGGAATTAAGTCTTTGTGCATTTTTGTCACAAGTGTCATATTATGAGTTTTCCTACACTGAAGACATGCTGTCTACATATTTGTCCTTGCACAGTTATCTCAACCTTGCTAATGGAGATTGTTTTTATAAACACTGTATTCTACTTAGTCTGCCAGAGATAGGAGTAAGGTTAACTCCTTACACAGTTGTATTCTCTAAATTCTACACTTGACATAATATTATATAATCCCATTTTGGGACAGAGATCTTCTGCATGCTTTTTTCTGTATGTACTCTGTATTCTGACTGACTTATTAAAGACTTGAACATAACTGATAAGGAGGAATTTTTATTTCCATCGTTTTCCATGACAAATTGTTTACAAGAGACTACCTCCTAGGCCTTTACACATAATTACTTTACCTTTGCACAAGTTATTGTTTTTTTTCCACATGGAAAATTCACTGAAGCTCTTTTGGGGGAGGAGTATGTCATCATTTCATCTTTTATGCCTGTTTTTTTTACATTGCCCAATTTATTAAATTATTTAGCTATTTTGATTAAAAGAAATGCAACTTGTTTCTCTTTCTTTATAGAGAACCTTATTACTAAAAGTGATCAAGTTTTAGAACTTTGTCAAGTTATTCAATTTGTTTAAAAAGTAATGACTGTTTTATGACTGGTGAGTAAGCCAAGTTAAGCCAAGTTAAGATAAAAGTTTGTATTCAGCATATTATTTATACGAAGAAAAACAGTCTATATAGATGATTTAAAACTCTGGTCAGTTCTGCAAAGTATATGCAGATTTTACCAGTGACATTGTTCAATATCTGGGATGGATCATTTCCCGTTTATTTAAACAGTTATATTAAGTTTAATAGATGAGTCAAATGCAGCCTTCGATTCCTCCACATCTGTCACACAGAATAGAAACTGTAAGTATCCGTCTTGTCCACTTCAGCCTGCATCTTCCACATTGAAATACATGTTTATATGTGTTTTTAATTTAGCTGTTGCTTCTTTTTCCCTGTCTGGCCTGCAGATGTGCAATAGTAATCCTATTTTAAACTGATCCACCTTTTCACATGAGTCATTCACAATTCTACTTGTTTCTCTTCATTGACAACATTTCGTTAATTGCAGACAATCTAGCATGATGCTCTGAGCTGCAAAGACTATCAGAGGCAACAGGCCTCCCTGAGGTGCAGGTGTACTGGTTTGGCTGGGATGGACTGCAGTGGAAAGATCTTTCTCCCTAGAGAATCTGTCCCAGCTTCACCTTCAGCTTTCCTGAATAAAGATAATATTCATCACTGTTGCACAACCTCATATTTGACAGGACAGTCCAGGACTATTTCTGTCAGACAGAGTTAATTTCACAAAGAAAAGAAATTATTTATTTTGAAGTATCATTACTAATTTCTTCAAAGATCACATCCAAACACATTGAAAGACTCACAGCTGGGAGTATCACTGCTTTTCTATTTGGACTTTAAGACTTTTATATTTTAAATAAGTATAAATGTAGTCCTGACTGTTACGGCTAATGTGTAGTCGATGTAGCAGTGTTACGTTCCCCCTCCAGGAGGGGGCACAACCTGACAATCACTGGAGTTATGACAGGACAGTGTAACCAGTTTACATGATTTATTTTATATATTTACAATACTTTACGAAACAAACTGGGATAGCTGTGGGGAAGGAAGGGACAGTTGGTTGTGCCAAAATCAATGAAATTAATAAAAGAAAAACAAGGCCTACTTTAGGGTTACTCTAAAGTTAGAAACAAAAGATAACAAAACCCCTGTCTGACTAACCTAAAAAAGACAGCTTGGCCAAAACATTAACATAGGGTGGCAACAACCACTCACTAGTGTATATAGACATCAAATTTATATTGTGTAGCAAATGTATGGGGTACCCCCACTTACCTAGTCCACATCCTTCCCACAATATACCTCTTCCCACCAGAACACCAAATGAAAAGTGAAAAGTGCTTCCTGGAGGGTCATTTATAAAGTGATGATCTCCAGGTGTGTGCGATTTTTCTGATGAGGCCTGCTGGATTGAAGGCCAGGGAAAGCCAAACCTGAACATAACCTACTGAGGAGAAAAAATAAAGAGAAGTAGCTTTCCACAGGTAACAATCAGTAACACTGTTGATAACTGTTCTGCCTTCTTGTCCCCTGTCATCTGTCCCCAGGTATCTGCAGTGCTTTGGGCCTGTTTATACAGAAAACTGTTATTTTACTTTTAAAAAAATAAATTCTTAAATGGTGATTTATAAAAGCACATATTACCGATATTTGCTTGTAAATAAATGTTTTTCCTCAACAATGACTGAAAATTCTTTCAATGGTTCAAGACAAATTTAGTAATAATCATTTCAATTAAACTTTTAATTGCACAGCATCATCTCATTATGGCCTCAGTAAAGAAAACGACAGACTGGATTAAATCTTGTCTTGGAGTTACAATCTCCCATCCGAAAGATCAGTGGGAAGGAAGAAAACTTCCAGCAGAAGCCGACTCCAGGTTGAGGGGTGAGAACGTCAAGGAAAAAAGATCAACAAGCGAATAGTCCCAGTCAGAGAAACCCTACTGAGAGAAGAAACGGGTTAATGAAGCCAATAGTGTCATAATTTTATTCATGGAGAATAAAGACTTATGCTAAGTTGTTTCTACAATCGTCCATCAAGGTCAGTCAGATTATTGCTTAGGAAATTGTATTTATGACATTTCATAACATCTGGGCTTCACATTTTTCACACTCCTGTGTTATAAAAACAAATACCTATACCATGTTGTTTGATGATATTACCTAAGGGAAGCATGTCTAGTGTAAAAAGTATTAGTCCAAGTAAAGAACCCTGAGGAACACCATAACCATCATTTACATTAACAAACAGAAATCGTTTAGATAAATAGGACTTAAACCCTTTAAAACTAATAACAGTAGCAGAATATTGTGATTTATGGTGTCAAATGCAGCACTGAGATCCAACAAGATAGGAACTGAAAGGAGTCCTTTATCAGAGGCCATGAGAAAATCATTAGTAACTTTCACCAGTGCTTTGTGCTATGATGAGCTTTAAATCCTGACTGAAATTCCTCAAACAGATTGTTTCTGGTCAGATGGACACTCCTACTGTCCAAAGACATGCACCTTGGGGATAGGCTGATTGGAGACTCTAAATTGAATATGTGTGTATGGTTGTTTGTCTGTGTGAGTAGCCCCCGACAATCACAAAAGGAATAAATAAGGTGAAACAAGACATGGTTAAATGGTCAAAACTCCCTTTCTTAGAATTAGCCAGGGTGGAGTGGATGACCCCACTGAAGGACTGATCAGTGGGCCCAGGCAGTGGGCAGGTGAGAATTATACCACTGAATCATCACGTTTGGTGGCCTGAGGCCTTTGGCTCTCTCTCTCAGGCAGAGGCCAGGAAATCCATTTATGTCAGGTGGACACTTCTCTATTTTGTGCCCACTCTGGCTCAAGGGGTTCATTTCCACAATCTTAGACCTCTAATAGTATGGGGTTTTTCCTCTCAAATACACAATCTGTAAACCTGTAAATAAGCAGAGTGGAGAGGTTGTACAGCATAACAAAGGTGTCCTTACAGAAAGAACCTTGAAGAAATAGTTTTTCCGGAAGGTTCTATTATCATCGGGGGGTGGGGGGTGGGGGGTTCGAAAGACAGTCAAAATTCAAATCTTTGATAATGTTGGTGTTAGGTGTGAATCTTAACCAGCGAATCCAAAAGCAGCTTCAGTAATTCACCCATCATACTCTAACAGTTATCCTGGTGGCTTACAAGGCTGTCACCTAGTGCTGCCCCCATCCCGAGGAGCTAGATGTGTATACCTCAGACAGAGTGGGAACCAAACCCCTGATCCACCGATCAGGAAGTCGGTTCCACCACACCTGCCACAAGGCCGCCCCTATTTCTTGATCTAAAAAACCCTGTATAGCATTTAGTTGTTTTTTTTTTCAGAAGTTAACATTAGAAAGAATTTGACACAATCGTTTTCTTTTGAAATCTATGTCATGAACTTAACAGAACTCCACAGAACTTATTTCACGAACCTCTCATCAAATGAATTATCTTTTTGTTTGTTTCAAAACACATCTGTGAAAACCAAATCAGCGACCCTAAAGGACACAGAGATGTTCCCTCTGTCAGTTAATCTTTCACTGTTCCTACTAAAGTGTCTTTCTGTCCAGCCTAAAATGAAAAAAAAAACAGTTAATTGGTTATTTGGTGATAATTAACTCTGTAATTTTCCTAACTTGGTCTGGATCCCGCTAATCGTGCCTAAAACAGTGTTTTGTTAATTATTTCTGAATTTTAAACCTGAAAACAAAATTTGTGTTAGAGTCGTTGGACAAAGTTTACAGCCTCATCAACATGTGGCCACTCTTGTACAAATAAATGAATTCAGGAAAAAACGCTTGTCTTCCTGGAGACAGCTTTTGACTCTTCAGGACCTGTATGCATCCCTAAAAAAGGTCATTTCTCCTGCTGAATAGACCTCTAAATAAAGGATATTTCTAATACCCTATGCATAAAACCTTAAAGGAAATTTAGATTTTAATAAGTGATCGTGTGCTTTATTAGTTTGTTTCTGATATAACCTAAGAACCATGCTTGATTGGTGAATAGTAAGACTTTGTCTTCACTAATATTGCTCTTTGTCCCCCTAAAAGAACAAACCACTTGTTTTATTCTTATCTCTTGTGACAAAAAGACTAGAACCTTTTTTAACTCAAATCTCATCCGTCTTTTTTGTCCATACCTGGGTTTTCTCTGAGTTCTCTGGGACCCACAGGCAAGGTTAAATCAAAAATCAAAACACTCAAATGCTTTGTAAAAAATCAGTGTGAGCTAAGAAAAAAACCATGGGTCCATCAGATAAGGTTAAAACATCAAGTACGTTTCTTCTGCTATAATTTTATTCCCTGGAACCTGGAACCTGGAAGAGCATTACTATCTCAATTATATATATATATATATAATCAATTATATAATTATATCTTGGATATAAGAGAGAAATTACAAATACAGGTTTATGATCATTAATTATTAATTGCATCTTAGAATACGTTCTTTTCCAAGAGTTAAGTGTCAGCTATTTTAAGTCACTTAAAAAAGTCTTAAAAGAACTTAAAAGATTCCCTTTCCAGAGGTAAAACACTGCTTTTAAGAAATCTGATACATCATATTCAGAGTGCTTGATTTACCTTTTTAGTTTGGTTACATTAATGAAACATAACATCAGAAATCATTTCTGGCCTTTTAGACCAATGTCTAGTTTGGCTGTGAGTTAGATAACACGGCTCATTGTTATCTTTTTCCAGGCTGTTTGTACAGCTCATAATAACTTTGAAACTTTACTAAGTTTAACTAACTAATTTTGTCTTAATGCAATGTTTTCTGGTTACTTAAAATGCTATTAATTCCTCAATGGCATAACAGCATGCATCTCATTCAATATCTTTCCAATTAATTGATTCTAAAGCCTATCTATTCAATAGATCTGTGGCCTTGACAACCTCCACTCTGAGAAGCAGGTTATTTTGAACATCCTCTAAGTTGGTCAAAATGCAGGCATTCTCCAACCAAGGCCAAATTGCTGGAAACATGAATGAACACTTTTCAGGAAGATGTTCAGGTCAAGAATATGACCTCAAACTTTGGCTTGTGTCTTCTACATGTCACAGAACCAGAAACCCGAAATTTCACATGTAAATTCCCTTTACGACCACCTGTTTGGATAATGTGTTCATGTTAGAACCACCAGTCAAAAAGAAAATAAAATGATTAGAATCAGGTAACTGATAGTAATCCCAAAAATTTATCTTTAAGCTTAAACCTGGAACTATAAATTATTAAAAATAGGATTTTAGGAAATCCCTTTTGAACCCAAGAACTAAGATCACACTTTATTTTACTTCATCACACAAAACTCTTTACTCTGAAATTTAACCTTTATACCCACACCAGCCTCCCCACTTTCCAAGGGAGGGGGAAAAAAAGGATGACGCGCAAACCCGGCCGTGGCCAGAAAGAGTGTCCTGTGAACTCTGACAACTTAAAACCATGGCCAAATACAGAAACAGAAGCCTTCTCAATGTGACGTTTCTTCCTTACAGACAAAAGAATCTTAAGAATCAAATGTTCCTAAAACATCCTATCAGTGGCTTTCGTTTACTCAGACAAACTGTCTCAGCCTGCCAAAAGAAAATATTTTATAAAAAATCCAGCTTTCAACCATCAACAACTCTTTATCTCCGCCTCAGTATGTTAATTCGTGAACTCTTGGTGTCACAAATGCGTTCAGAGACTGAGGGAGATATTTGAAGTTTTCAGTTCACGAAACCAGATGAGTCTCTAATTATCTCATCTTATGTTTAACTAGCACTGGAAACACATTTCTAACCAATCAAATCTTCACCATCTGTCAGTCAAAGGGAGCTCTCATCTCCCCAGTTTACCACTTTGACATCATACGCAAACATTTTTACATTTCCATTCATACCCAGACTCAGTGCCCTGTCCAGACAAAGGACAAACATGTGTTAATTGTGGATCCTCAGACATACACAGAAAACTTCTTCAGTTCTTCATCTTAATTTAAAAAAAACCCTAGTTTATTAATTAGACCACAAATTTCTTTTTTTCTATGGTTTTGAAACTATACCACAGCTCTGTTAAAGCTGTGAGTTTTACCCATGTTTTCATACGGAATTCTTGTTTTATTAACATTCTCTTCTCCGCAGTTTCTGTTTTTATGCTATTTTAAAGAATTCCCTTTTTTAAGGACTAGCATAGCATCCCTAATTTGTTTAGCCCTGCGTCAAAGGTCAGTCATACACCACTAAGGATAAAGTCACTAGTCAGACGTGTGTCTGTTTCAAAGGAGCAATTTCTTGTTTTACACTGGAATCGCTTTTCTCTTCCGGTCAGATTTAGGCATAGCTTTGGAGCTTCATTGCAGATAGAACAAGAGACATGTTTATCAGTATAAATGTATTTTCCGGGTGTCCATGCACATGTTCTGTGTGCGTGTGAACATGTAGTTTTGTGTATTTGTTAGTGTTGTTTTCATCCAAAGATGTCTTTCTCCTTACACTTCACACCCCACACAAAAAAAAAAACTGCGGCCTGACCTCCAGCAGTGGCAACTCAGCTCCATAGTCCAAAACGCCAGGTTGCCTTTTCACTCAGCTCGGGTCTGATGACCTTTGGAAAGCAAAGTTTTCACAGCGCTCTCAGTCCAGAAATTCAGTCCACATCCATGCATGGGGTCACCCCTACTTTTGGAAGCAGTGAGAGGTGCAGTTGGACCTTAGAATCAAATTTCTGGCTTATCTTTCATGGCTCTCTCAACTGGATCGGTTCTCCAGCAGCATTAGGGTGGTGTAGGAGGAGAAAAATCTTGTCGGGTCTCAACTTAGGATCCACGGACACCACCTAATCATTATCAGTCATGTGTTGTGGGGTTTGCTTGTACATGTGGATAAAGCAAAAACAATCTGTAAGTTTAAAGCCTGAAATGTGAAACAGTAAAGTCTGTTTGCTTAGAATTGTCTGTGTCTGTGGTTCTTACCGTTATCAGTCGTGTGTGACCTTCGGGCTCTTGGAAAACCTGCTTTATTATGAGCTTCTTCTTAAATCTTTCAGCAAGTCAAATGTTTTAGTATTCTCTCACTTTCAGCATTTTAATCATTTTCTCTCCATTTTAGACTTCAATCCATATCTCACTCTTTTTGTTTTGTTTTGAGACACTACTCTATATCTCACTCTTTTTGTATGAGTATAATTCTTCTTTTTATCTTAATCAACCCTTTTCTGGTAGTTTTTTTATGCTGTTGGACTAAAAATGTCCTCAGCAGGAAAACAAACAATCTTTACTCAAACGAGGTTGATGCTCATCTGCATGCTCTCAGCCTTTCTTTCTTTAAACAGTGGCAGAATAGAGGATCAGTTGAAGAAGGACTTTGATGTCACACAAACCAACTTTTTCAGATACCTCCAAATGTGTAGTTTAGTTGAAATGCTGTGCTCTTTAACACTGTCTCAGAAAACATGGCTTGGAAATGTATCCACTTGACAGGGGCTTAGTATCAGCCATTTATGACAGAATTTAAAGTGCTGCATCCCCATCACTAAGCTATTTAACGAATCAATGGGAAAAAGAATTAGGAGCACTATTTTCAGAAACATCTTGGCAGGCCGCAATCACAAAAAGTCACTCATCATCTGTCTGCATCAGACATGGCCTACTGCAATTCAAAGTTCTACACAGATTACATCTCTCTCGGAGTAAAGCAACTAAACTATACATGGGTGCGGACTCCTCTTGTGTCAGGTGTGGACACAGCCCAGCTGATCTAAGCCATATGTTTTGGTTTTGTCCCAGACTTTACACTTTTTGGCAAGCAAGAGTTAAAAATGAAAGGAATATCGGTCTTAGTTTGATAACTGCAAGTCCTCACATGCATAATGAAATGCCAATTTCATTTTTCCTCCATTTTCTCTCTGCTCTCCTGCAAGTTCTTTTTAATTTTTTTATCTCTTAATTTTTCAGTGTTGTTCTGAATTTATTTCTTAATATTTTGGTTTTAATTGGAGCTACTGAGTCAATGGGTATTTTTAGTTTGTTAAAGTGGTCAACAATTAAATTACACGATGCAGGAAAAATCTATGTAGGATGGTTTTTTTCTTAATGCCTTTGAAATTTCCAGCCAATTTAGAAGTCATTTATTGTTTCCCTTAGAGTTCTTACTAAAGCTTCCTGTTGTAAAACTACGGTGGCCGAGAAGGGCAATGCAAATTTACATCTAGTGAAACACTTTTACATTTTCAAAAGGCAAATTTACATTTAGTGAAACACAACTGGGTTGTGGAGCTGTCAGTCCTTTTTGGGATGCAAGTACCGACAGGGCCTCAAAACGATTTGAGAGAATAAGTCCACTTGTTCCCCTCTTCCTACGGCGGCAACCTCTGTCCAAAAGTGGGATGTAGGTCGTTGAGCTTGAGAAAAGCTGCTGTGAGGTGTCTAGATCCCATGGCCAGCGTTGTGCATGAACGCATTCAAAGAACGGCGTTCACTGAACACTTTCATATTTACTTGAACGGTGAACTTAACGATTCAGTTTTCATTCAGATGCTCACTTTGGCAAGAATGAGCCGTGTATGCAGTTCACGTTCACGCTCATTTGAAGAGTCCGATTTTACAACACTGTTTACGACAAACACTATGACGGTCAAGTGCTAGTTCATACGATTCATCCATCCATCCATTACCTACCGCTTATTCCCCGAAAGGTCATGGGATGGGGTCTGGAGCCAATCCCAGCTGACATTGGGGCGAGAGGCGGGGTACACCCTGGACAGGTCACTCCACGATTCAGACTCAGCTCAATACAGGACAGATGCTACCACTCAAAGTGATGACGTTGTTTCTTACAAAACGTGAACACAGAAGAATAGAACCTAACGTGAGTAACTGTTAGATAAGAAAATAACAAGCAACTAGCGTGACAAAAAAAAATAAAAAATCAAAGAACTCCTGGCAGCAAGAGCTGATGAAAGTAGAAATGTGTGCAGGGAACAGCGCGGGATTCTGTCATTTATGACCGCATCAAAGCCAAGAAGGTGGAGAACCAGATAAATAAAACCAAACAGCAAGTTATTAACAAGCTCAAAACTATGAAGCGGCAATACCACGAGGTTAGTGACCATAATAGAAAAACGTGGAACTAGACATCGCGACAGTAAACGAGCCGTCCTCAACAGGTAAATTATATTCTGATCTAATGTTTTGTTGTCATTTTTGTCATTGTTGCACAATGATACATGATACCCTGTTTCCAGGATGACAGTCTTACAGGGACATTTACCGCCTATGTCTAAATGTTATTTACCGTGTAATCTCCGGTAATGTTGTTGCATGTCTGAATAGTGCGGGTGGTAAATGTCCAGATATTACCCGGTTACTATCTATGAAAAGGACTTATAAAGCATTTGAAGTTCTGCATATTTGGGTTCATGCTGGCTAAATAAAAGGTTTAATTAAATATTACATTACAGTCATTTAGCAGACACTTTTATTTTCACTGACTTACATCTGAGAATAAGAACAACACAAGCACTAAATCAAACAGTAGAGTACATCATAGATAAGTGCAGTTGAACTGCTGTCTAGTTGGGCGCAGGTGTTGCATACATTATACTTTGACTGCACTTTGTATTTTCTACATATTTTGATAACACATTATTTAACGAGTGAAATCTCTTATTTCAACATTATTTTTCTTCTGGGTGTAATAATTGTCTCTAGTCTGTTGATTCTTTATTGGTTTATTTGTTTAGTTTTGGAGTGGCAGTGACTTGCTGGATGGTTAAGAAAAGGTTTTATTGAGTACTAACTAATGAACGTGAACTAGTTCTTTTTTAGACATATGAACTTAGTTCTTTTTTTTAAAAAAAATGAGCTATGAACATGAACTAGTTTATTTTTATCTGTGTGAACTGAACTTTGAGCTAGTTCTCTTTAAGTATAAACTGGCACAACACTGTCCATGGCACTGTCTCCTGGAGATCTGCCTTTAATGAGGCAATATGCATAGAGCTCTGTTGGTCAGGAAGACTGTCAAGTAGCTCATTCTTTGATTTAAGTTCAGAGAGCTTGTGGATGTCTTCTTCGAGGTCAGTAATTTGTAGATCAGTG
Organism: Pseudomugil tenellus; assembly: GCA_037177515.1. NCBI lineage: Eukaryota > Metazoa > Chordata > Actinopteri > Atheriniformes > Pseudomugilidae > Pseudomugil > Pseudomugil tenellus. The sequence continues at coordinate 18,573 of JBAMHX010045293.1, forward strand.
TTTGTAGTTTCTGGTGCCGAAGCAGCCATTTCAGATAAATTCAGTACTCAAGTCAGATAAAATCTGTCTTTATGTTCAAATGATGTTTAAAACACTAGCCTAAAACAGGTTCCTTATGTTTTAAAAGTATTAATTAAAAACAATGAAAAAAACATAGTAAATGTTTTTTCCCTTCATACCAACCACTTCCACACACACACACACAAACTGGGGAATTAGAGTCAATTCTCATTAGTGAAACAAATTTCCTCTTAATGTAACGATGGAGGGAGCCGGAGCCAAAAAGAAGATTAAAAGGATTTATTGGAAGATAATATGGTATGCACCTGTCGGTAAGGTGAAGGAGTCCAGGAGGGATGCAGTGACAAGGAGCAGGAAGGCAGGCTGTGGGGTATCCAGGAGACTAGGAAAGGCAGGAGCTGCAGGAACAAGCATGAGTGTATGTACATTCATTCAATGTCCGACCCAGGTATGACTGGTGAGCTGAGGGAGATAAAGCTGTGAGGGGAATCAGGAACAGGTGCAGGTGATAGGGGATAACGAGTCTGGTGGATTGTACAGTGATTGGGCTGATATTCTGAAGCAGGGCATGACACTTAGGGGCTGATTTATGAAGAGGGCTAAATTGCTGCGGAATTGGAGAATACCTGCGCAGTTTTGCTCCGGTTACGTT
>JBAMHX010045394.1:0-19225 GCA_037177515.1 Pseudomugil tenellus
TATTATTATTATTATTATTATTATTATTATTATTATTATTATTATTATTATTATTATTATTATTATTATTATTCCAACTCATTACTGATGTAACCCTTCTGTCAAACTGTATTGGTGACATTTGCACACAAAATATTTTTATATTTTTAGATTTTGACTAACAGTGTTTTAGATGTGCAACTATTCCATTAAACATTTGGGCTGTTTCTTACCTTTCCTGTTGTCCTAAATGTTTACATTCATAAATATCATTTATGACTTTTCTGGTTACACTGTTGCCATTTAAAACAGTGATTTTTAACCACATGTTTTAGATGTTCTTTACCTTCAACACTGTCAACCGGATGTTTTATTAAATAACTATGTTTCCATCAACTGGCAAACTACAGACAGTCTAACAGAAAGTCCATCTGAAATCATCTGAAAGAAACTGAGAAAACACACTTTATCTATCAAGAAAACATGATATTGTCACAATAATTTCAAAAGAAGACATTTTTTTAGAAATACATAAAATTGGAATAAAAGATTACAATTTATTGATTTCAACAAAACTTTGAATTCAATTCAGCTTTATTTGTATAGCTCCAGTTCATGGCAATGTCGTCTCAGGACGCTTCACAGAGATCAAATTGAGCTAATTAATATGACATAGCATATTTAAGGGAAACAAAAAGATTGAATCAAATCTTGACTTTGTTCCAATCGCCCATCCTGAGCATGCATGCGGCGACAGTGGGAAGGAAAACTCCCTTTTAACAGGAAGGCAAAACCTCCAGCAGAACCCGGCTCAGAGACGGCAGCCGTCTGCCTCGACTCGCTGGGGTCAAAAAGGCCAGAAAAAACAGATTATTATATACTGCAGCTGTTATCTTGGAAGATCTGCAGAGAAAGGAAAAAAGAAATAAGACCTGCAGAAAAAGGAGAAATGTGTTAATGATGGCAATATTGTCAAATACATGGAAAATAAGCAAAAGAGAAAGTAAAAGGAAGTGATCAGTGCTTGATTAAACGCCCCCATGACGGAATAACAAATGGACGGCTAGACTATCCCAAACTATAAGATGTGTGAAAAAGGAAGGTTTTAAGTTTGATTTTAAAGGTAGAGACTGTGTTTGCCTCCCATACCCACACTGGGAACTGGTTCCGTAAGAGAGGAGCCTGATAGCCAAAGGCTCTTCCTCTCATCATTATCTTGGAGACTCTGGGAACCACAAGTACACCGGCTGTCTGAGAGTGAAGTGTCCTCTTTGGAGTAGTTCAACATGGTGTACGTCTTGTATCTAATATTTTTACCAATTATTTTAATGTTTTTTTTAAATAAGCAGTTCTATTTTCTCAGATATATACATATATACATAAATGCAGACACAACATCAGAGAAGCAACTGCTTCAACTCACTTGAATGACCATTTTAGGCAACTTTCAGATAGGCTTCTGTGCACCTGCACACGTGTGTTCTCATGTGTTCGTATAAAGCATAAGTCACCTGTTCTAGAGCAAGAGAGGGTTGTCCAAGTGCCTGGACTGACTTTGTTACAAACACTCAAACACTCTCATACACTCTGAAAATAGATGGCCATTTTTCCTCTCTGGAAGATAATCACGTTGGAGGGATCGTTATGCATTACCATGTAGTTCCTGTCAAAGACTTAGATTGGAGAGTGAAGAGGCGTTCTCCTCAGCTCTGACTTTGATAGATGGCTCCTGTTTTCAATGTGAAATACTGATGTCATTATCTATAGATTGGTATTCAATCAGTGTCTTATATTCAGTCTGTGGCATATTCTGTATCCGTGCTTTCTGAAAGATGGTTGCTATAAAGAATATTATGTTTAGTGTAATCAGATGCCTTATTGCACTTGGACTTCAGTTCAGACACAAACTGGCAGTTTGTGTTAGTGACTCACTTTATGGTGATTTAAAGCTTTCTGAAGAGGAATAAGTCAAATATTTCTGCGACAATGTCTAGACTTTCTCTTTGAATGCCTCCATTTCTGTTTCCACCCTCTTGTTTACTATAACTGGATAACAAAAATATAATTTAATCTAAGCTCAAGTGGAAGTTAAGTACACCTGCAACGTTAACAGTGCCAACTCTCTAGGTTCCCTCCTTCCCTTTATGGTCTATTGAGTGTAAGATAATAACCAGTTGGCCATAAAGACACTTTGCTTTGTTGTATTTCTGCATGTATCCTAATGGTTCCTGATTACCCTGCAATGACAGTGTCTGTGACTGTGTGTCAAGCAGGGGAGGGCCCTTGTCTCTCTGTCTGAATTTGTGTCTGAAGCTGCATGCGGTGGGTGTATGTGTGTATTTCACAACAAAATTCGCACATCAGTTGTTGGGAAGTAGCATTGTCTGCTGTAGGTCTATTGACTTTGTTTATCAGATAAATGTTACATTTCATTACTTTTCTAATATACATAAAGAGACTGATGAACAGACAAACATTTCTACTTTGCATGGACATAAAGAAATCAGATTATCAATTTGAAGTGTTTCTGATACAGCAATAGATGTCCTTGATAAATCTAGACAAAGTGAAAACAGAAAACACTGTCTTATGCTTTATATTTCTGGAAAAACTTATGAACTCTAGCCTCTTACGGTAAAGATAGCGCACTCAGATAGCGCACAAAGCAAGTAATATTCCTATGCATGCTCTTTGACCAGGACTTTTGTTGCTGTGAAGTGACAGTGTTAACTAATACTTCTCCCCTTTTAACACACTGATGCAGGACCGATAATGTTTGTTTAGCTTTAGATGCTTTCAAGTTTATAATATATAGAAGCATTGCTCGCTTGGGTAAAATTCTTATTCTTTAATATTCAGGGATGTCTGTTGTCATTGTTAAAGAAACAACTAAGTGGTATTAAATAGAGAGAAGGATCCAACTGAAGACAGATGTCTATTGCTAACATTTGCATGACATCAATTAGAAAATTTGTAAGGAAGCATTAAAACACAACAAAAGTCACACTTAATGATATGAACATCTAAGTTAAAAACAATAATCTGATATTAATATTGTCATAATCAACAATAACCAATATTTACATATAGTGATATTTTTTCTGAAGGTTAAGATGATTAAATTCCGTACAAAATAAAAGTTAACATTTGAAGAATTAGTTCCCTTTATAGTTTGTGACCTCCTTGCATTACTTCAACTTTGCAAGTATTGCATACTGCTTTCAGAGTATCTTTTGGAACTGTGAAAAATAGCAGTGGTGGTGACATTGTTTTTTCAATTAATCACCCACAGTATTGCGTTGCATTATTGTCATGTCACCTGCCGAAACAAATATAGCACAGCCCCTTCCACCTCCTAACAGACACACAAAGAGCTGGAAAGCATCTGGAAATAAATATAGGTTTTTAATATCAACCCAGATTTACGTTACAGGCCAATAAAATATTTATTTTTTTAAAAAACTGACATCTGATACAAATACTAACACTGTAATATTGTAAAACCATATACCATTGTCTATTTTTGTAGACAATTGTCTGTTTTTGATTTGCATTAGAAGATCTCTCCATTTCCTCTAGTATATGTCCACCACAATGTTTTCACTTCAATGACAATGACTACTTAAAATTAAAGTAACGTGGGCTATAACTGTGCTCACACACAAGTTTTGGCCTGCTGTATTAGTTTTAAATGTCTAACTTGATGTCTTTTTTTGTGCTTTTTCAAAAGATTGCAAAAGAATATTTTCTTAGAAAAGAACCAAAACCCAGGAGTCCAACCTTTCATGGTCATTAAGTCACCAGAAAAAATATTCAAAGGTTAAAATATTTATAAATAAAAAGGAGTTAAGTATTTTAACTCCTGTTGAACATCTAGTTCAATAGGGAACATATAACTTATATGTGTGATAATAGCTTCAATCTAAAGGAACATTTGATGCTGCCGAGCTGCTTAAGGAGACTATTTTACAATGGTGTGATTGGTTTATGATGCTAAAACATATCATGGAGGAAGTACATGTAGTTTTTCCAGCTTTTGAGTGTCAACTGGGTGAGAAGAAAAAAATCATTGACATTAGCTGATGATTTAGTCTTGTAATGATTGTCATTGTTTTGGGTAAAAATTATGACAAATACCTTAATTATTTAAGTAGCTTCTTGAAGTCATTTGGGTTTTGTTTACCAATGTATCCCCCTTTAGAAAGGCCCATGGCCCTTTTTGGTCCTATCCCTCCACTGCCATCACCTCACAGTCCTTCTCCCATCTTCTCTACCACAACATAAACCTTCTTCCCTCTATCACCCTGTGATGATGAAATCAAATTAGGTGCACTGGATGGGCCTAAATCACAGCTCACGTTGCGGGCCATGACATAAAGAATGGCCGCGATGAGGTTACCCAGAGTTCACGGCAGATAATGAAAGAGACAGGGAGGTAATAGCATGACGGAGTGGTGGGGTTCAGTATACAGGGGGTGGAGGAGATTTGGGGGTTAATACGAGGGGAGTGTGGAGGTTCATTTGGAGGGTACCTGCCTATATGACCATCTGGTTTGTGACACTCCTTCTTTGTCTCCTACTTTGTATTTTCCTTTTCTCTTCTGTTCATGCCAGTTTTGTCCTCTCCTTCATCCTTTACCACCAGCTCTTCCTCTTCTCTGACTCTTTTTAATTCGCTCATCCATCCTTCTTCCCCTCTCTGTATTGATAGTGATAAAGGTTTCACACTCAATTAAGTAAAGTATCACCTAAAAGGAGTCTCACTCATGATATCAGAAGACATTCACTAAGTACTCCAGTGATGGTTTGTCACATCCATAATGGCAAATCTCTTTTAAGTCTATTTGTCAGAGAACCTCCCATTTCCATTTTTGTCATACCTTCTTTTATGTGACAATAGAAATTGTACCTCCCTTTTCTTCTTCTCAAAGTACAGCATTCATTCATACTCCTTAGTCCAATTCAGGATCGCAGGGAAGCTGGAGTCTATCCCAGTAATTAGCAGCTGAGAGGTAAGATACACCCTGGACAGGTCGCCAGTCCATTGCAGGGCCAAGGTACAACAACTGTGGTACAGACCATTTGTACACTCACATATCACTCTTTTGATATTACAGCACAATGAAGGCTTTTAGCCTAGAAACTTTCAGGGATATTGCTGCCCCCTTGCAATGAAAACAATTAATATTCCCTATTATTAGACCTGGTTAAACATTACACACAGACATAGTGAGATATTAATAACCTCTTCGGTCTTTTACGTCTGTTACAAAACAAAGCACTTAAATGTTTACCAGATGGTCATTCACAGGTGTGTGTGTGTGTGGCTTTCCTGGTAACTCTAACCTAACCAGACACCTGTTGCTGTTTACAGTCTGTCCTTCGGTTGTTTTTCTTCTCATTACTGAATACCACTGCATAAAGTATCATGTTATGACACGTCCACTCACCCGTACACACAAGAGGCTTTTCAAACACACCCCAGTTAGCATGCTCTAACTCAACATGAGATGACCTATGCCCTTTCTGCTGAGATTATTTGCTTGCTGTTCCTCTAAATGGGGCAGGTAGGGTAAATGAGATCACCAGGGTCATGGTGGATATGTTGGTCAGCTGCCAAACTAAACTCCTAATTAGTAAAACTGTGAACTTGTACCTCTATCTGGCTTTAAAGTCATGGGGATGACAGTAACTGGCTTTTGTCATTGGTATACACAATATGTCAGGGATTGTCTTTCATTTCAAACTATATCATTTATTCACATATAAAGCTTATTTAAGTTTGATGAATTTGGAACTTGGAAGCAGAAATGTGTCAATGCCAGACCCCCACCATCCCCCCACCCCCTTCAGTTCTTTCATTGACCTTGAAGCCACCTTGTCTTCCATTCACCATGCTGGGCTATAATTCTGTAGGCTGGGGCGACCAAACTGAAATAAAAAGCCCATTATGTGTAGCCTGCGGCGGGGGCTTGTTGACTGGGTTTTATTACATCGGGGGATGAGTGCGCTTGATGCCTTCATTTAGGGCCCTGAGCTCCCGGCGCTGACAATGCTGTGACAGCACTGGTCCCTGTGGCACTGCTAAAGAGGATGTGACTGAAAACACCGTGTGTGTGTGTGTGTATAGAATAACGTCCATGTCCTGGCTTTCTGCTGTCCAGGTTGGCATGGTGAGACTTGCCTGTACAAACTCTCTCGTAAAGCTGACAGATAGACATATGTATGGATCCCCCATAAAAACTTTACTACTAATCAGTATGGCTGGCCTGCCCAGCTACTTGCTGCCTGGCGACTTTCACTCACACACCCAGTACTTACTTCCTTCCACACAAATGCAAATAGAAATATGTGTTTTTGCACAAAATTTCCAAATTTCACTTTCATATACACATCCATAGTATTACAACGTTACTGCAGCGCTCACTTAGTTAGACATTTTTTTCATTCAATAATTGAGTCACTTGCTATGTTTACAGGAGCCATGCTGTTCAGTAAGCAAAAGGATGAACTTGTCAAATTATTTTATTGTATTAGTAGATTTCTTATTCAGTCACCATTAATTATATAAACCAAAATATCCCCAGTCCACTCCATGACTAGGTTTTTAGGTTTTGACCATCCTTCAGCTCAGTTTTTTCTAACTTTAATGTTGCTAACCTCTGCTGTTTTGATCAACCTTGCTCTTTATTATAAATGGTAGCTGTTTTCAGCTCAATAACTCATGAAATTAGTTACAACCAGGAAAATTATAATGAAGTATTTACGCCACAAAGTCATACAGTTCTCTTAAAAACACATTATGTATCTTTGCAATCTTAAAACTCTGTTTTCATTTTTGGAGTCACTGTTGACCGGCACCATCCCGAGGCTAAGAAACCGTCTTTGCCAACTTTTCCTTCCCGGAAAGCTTTGCAGCTGAGCTTTGCTTTATGTATAGCATCACGCACATTCAAGAAGACAGCAACACACATGACTTTGCAGAAAGAAACTTAAGAAGACATTATCATAGAAACAATGGAAAAAGAGAGAAAGAGACAAAGCAAAAGATAGAATCAAGAAAATACAGTCTTTCACTGGTTGTTGAGAGCTCAAAGTACAGGTGGATGCAATATGGATGCCAACTAGCCAGCAATAGGGAACACATCACTGAGAAAATCTTCAAAAGTGTTTGGCACCTACACAGAACATAAGGGAGAGCCATAGGACTTTTAGACCAGACAAAACATTTCTAACTAACTGATCTAATCATATATTAGGAGTGTGTTTCCACTGCATAATATGTAGCCTTCAGCCAGTGGTAACAATAAGATTTGTACTGATTTAGTTATATTTACAAGATGTTACAATAAACATGTGTCACACACAGGTTGGAATCACACCTGTCTTTCTGCAAGCAATCCTAATTAATTTGCTTCATATAGGTGGTTTGTTTGGGGATGCTTAATTCTTGATAAGGTGCGGCCTGAGATAATGACGGGAATACGCTCTTCAGAAGGTTTGGTTTGATTCATTAAGTGCAGCGTTAAAGCAAACCCGAACCGTCTGAATCTTTCAACCTCCAACTGAAACAAGTCCCCAGTCATACAGGGTCTAGCTAAATATTATGTGTGATAACAGCCATTTTTTTTAATGCATCAGCCTCATCTTATACCCTCATATTCACTTTATATGTCTTGCTAATTTTTTTGGCCATAAAAATGGTGTTGGGGAAGAAGGTGACAAGGACCCAGTTATAATTTCAAGATGTCATAGATATCTTTTCTACTGCACACTCACCTGAAGATGGTGAGGCTTAGAATTAATGTAGTAACAACAAAATTAACAGTAATAATAAAAGATTTTGCAAAATACTTGGGTTTTAACAAAAAAAATCTACATGTTTATGTGTAAGAGAGTTTAATCTCCATTGGTTGCATGAACACTGCCAAGCAGAAAACCTGAGGACATTCTGCTGTTAACGGTGTACTGCGACAGTACTTTGCGGTTAAACCTCACTATCACACTTTTTTTTGGTCAGACCTGGCTGCTCCAAATGAAGACCAATATTTCTAATGAAGGTAAAGGCACGTTAAAGGCAGGATTTGCTACCTTAATATTTTTGGATTTTTTTATTTAAGTTAGTCTTTAATTAACTTTAACTTTGCATTCATTCTTATAATAGTTTGAATTTATCTGTCCTCTTACTATCTTAATACGATGTATGACAACATTTAATCAATTACACCCCTTGCTATAAGTTTTCCTCAAAACCCGGGAAAAAGGGGGGAAGCTGTGCTAGACGCTACACAAAAGAGTAATATTGTCAGTGTTCACAGCATGTTGCAAAATCATCCAAAGAATTTAGTGAATCAGTGAGTGTGCACAGTAGGCATGTTGAAAATACTGCATGATGGTTCAAGCTCCTCTCTCCCTTCATAGCAGCATTATGGATCCCTTCTCACACAGTGGGTTTAAGTAAAGTTCATCAGAGGGTTGGCAGACCCATAAAAGTCTATGTTGCGTATCTTAAGACCCATCTATGTTGTGTTATAATGTTATGGGTTGAAGTGTTAGAAGGACGACAAGAGAAGATGGAGAGGGAGTGATGGGTGGATTCTGGAAAGAAGTGAAGTAACAGCAACCTCCATAACATTCAATTAGAATATGTTAAGTAGTGCAGGAAGCCAGTTTTCAGGAAGCCAGTTTTGTATGAAAAAGGATAAAAGTATATGTAAAAGACAGGGCAAAAAAAAAAATATGTTCCAAATAATTTACCACTCGTAAACCATTTTGTTTGTCTGCCCTGTGTTGTATATGTTGTCTAAACCAGTATGTCAGGAGCTACCCTGTATGCCTCCCTGGTGCACCTCTTGGCCTGTTAAGTATAACTGGTGGTGTGTTTTAGCTCTGTGTATTTGCGTGTGACGAGCTGCTGGAGTAAATAAACACATCGTTGGGGAGGTCACAGAGGCAAAGGTGAAGCAGCGGTTGTGATCAATACCCTGGGGGTATGTGTGGGCAGGTATAAGTGCAGCACCCCTCCTCCCACATCCTTTCTGTTTCTAACACTGTTACCCCACTTGTTAGCCTTTGAGGGGTGACCCCCACACACACTCTCTGAAATTCACCCAACTAATGGGCTGTAATGAGTGGCGACCAAGGAGGAAAGCTTCTTTAACAGCTTGCCCAGGGGACTCAGGACGTCATGTGCGTTTGCATGTTCTCAGGTCATTCAGTGTGTGTGGATGTCTGCATGTGTGTGTCTAAATGCACCATGAGTGACCCTGTCACAACACCAGCATGCCCTAATATAATTTTTCTGAGGCCAGTGTGAGGTCAGGCTCCTGTGCGTACAGCATTCTTAGTACTTACTTACAGTAGAACCCAGAGGGCATATGTCAGGAGCAGATGACCTTCTCAGACATTTTCCTTGTTATCACAAATTATTACCTGAATTTCCTTTGGTTAAGTATAGATTTTATGGCGCAGCAACGATTCACCTAACCTATGCGTTTGTGTGCGAAGAACACAGAGGAGATGGATCAATTTTGGATTGAAGAGAAATAAGATGGATGGATAAACCTCTCTATCACTGAGCAATTAAAATGCTGTAAAATAGTCTATACAAAAATGCTGTTTACAATTTTGTGTAAACCCACCAAGAAATCCTCAAATGTGTCGTCTAGTGACGTTATACCTGAATGTCACACACATTGAATTGAATATTGTTTAAGTTATTGCGTTAACACAAAGGATCTTCGAACCATAATATTCCGACATTCAATTCGGGAAATAGTCAGACTACAAATAAAATGCAAATATGACATGGCTGTTGGTGGAGTACTATTAACCCCTAATTTATATACAACAGTTGACCAAATAAACCTGTAAAACATGCAGTCCTATAAGGAATTATGAGAAGAGAGATAAGTGTACACACAAACCCTCAAATATTTGTAATTTTTCAAACAGTCCTGAGAAGCTTGAAGCAATATGTGAGTCAGTTTAGTCCCTAGAAATCTAATCAAGCTTAAAATACTGTCTCATTAGCAAGGTCTTCCACAGCCACCATGCATATTGGCCCTAGCTGCAGTTTCCTAAGTCACCCATGATTAAATAGGAGTTACATAAAAATTTATAAAACTGTTTTTTAATCACACCTGCAGACTATTGAAAAGTAAATAGTGATTAATTATTGGTCTATTATATGAATAATTATTTGAATAATAATTATGATTTAAATATTAAATAGAACAATTACATTATTACAATACCAACGTATTGGTTAAAAGTATTTAAAACATATGCATAGTTTGAAGAATGCAAGTGGTGTACAATTTTTCACCAGACATTCTTCTTCTGTTAATACCATGTTGTGTGTAGGAAAAGTCCCATGCTTCATTTTAGTGTTTATGCACAATGGCAATAAGATGTCGCTTCCAGTCGGTTTGTGACACCTCACATGTTAGCTAATAGGGTGTCTCAACAGTGGTTGAATAATGTCTGTTTTTATGTGGAATGCAGTCAGATCTAAAACCATTCATTATATCAGTACATGCAGTTAGAATAAAACAAAAAAATACAGTTGCAGCTCAACATAAAAGTTCTTCAATATCCATGTGTCTTTTTTAATCCTTGTATAATTACAATTAATGGCAAGCTGTCTGTCTGTGTAATGCCTCTATAGATTAGATCACCAACAGCATGTGTTGGACAGATATGGCCACCAGTTTTGACTCTCTCCCTCCCTGTTTTCCCATTCTGTCACCCTCTTTGAGTCGATAAGGCTCTATTCTCTTCTCTTCGTTGATATGATTGCTGTCTTCAGAGGCACTCAGACCACTTTTACAGCAACCACTAACTAGTGTTCCAGGCAGCTCACAGCTATCAGGCTAAATCATGTAAACCTGTCTACCTACGTCAATGGGTGACTGTCTTCATGTGTGTCTGCTGTCTTGCACGCAACTCCTCTCGTCCATCTAGCTGTTGGCGTCTATCGACCTGGGCCATCATGTGTGTTTTGGTCAGAGTGAGGCCACAGATGCTGCAGGGCTATTAGGTACCCATTGTTTGTTTTGAATGGCAACGGAAACAAAATTGGTCTCATTCTGATCTTATTGTGGGTAACCCTACCTCTCTCTGTGGCCGAGGGAGGCAAAAACCAATCCTAATTCACTTACCCCACCCTGACATTGGCTTTTCTAATGCTTTTTGAGGGATGAAAATATGGCGACATGCAATAAGTGTTGACAGTACAGAGGTCTTAAAAGCAAGAGGACGAGACAAATAGATGGACAGATGCATTGAGGGATGGTCAGAGAAAAAAAGTGTGCTGTATTGTTTCTTTCCTTGTATTTATAACTTTACTATTTTCTTTCTTTAATGCTTTACTTTCTTCTCAATTGTAGTAATCCAGTCTGAGAATAAGCGAAGTGTGAATGGTTTGGAGTTTTTGAAGTCCATAAGTAAACTGTATTGACAGAGCTTTGTAAGTAGAGTGGACCAAGATGTCTTTATTTGCATGCAAACAGACCCTGAAATGTGGCTTTTGCCTCAGTCAGCACCAATGTATACCAGTACTTTAGTACGTGCTGCACCTTTTATAAAGTTCATATGTGCACACATTTGGACTACAGCAATGTAAAATATAAAAATAAATTATTTTAAATGTTATTGGAAATTATTGTAATGTATCAGAACTAAGGATGGACAATAATTCAATAACAATATGTATTGAGTGACAGGTGACAGAAAAATGGTTAGAGAAAAAGTTCAAACGAAAACACATTCCCTTTACTTTTTTATTAGTAGTACAATAAGATCAGAGGCTGACTCTGTCTTGAAACTTTAAGTATAACTGTAAAGTTTTTCTCATTAATGTACTCTTTCTGCAATAAAGAAAGCAAAGTAAGTTAATCGCTGGCTGAAAGCAAAATGGCCTGAACTTGTGGTGCATGATGGAGTTTTTAAATACACCGATGCGAAGCGCGTAACCTACAATCTTGTTGCCAATTTGCAGTTTTACTCTGTTCTCAAGCATATTTTTCAAGCCAAATAAAATCATTCTTTACTTGGATAATTAGCATGTATTTAATTGCTGCAGGTTGTGTTCCTTCAAAAACCTGTGGATTGGAAGAAAGTCAACTTGGGCATCACTTGCAAGAACAACTTGCTGCCTGAAGAAGTCGGTCAACAGCACAGTTGCATATCAGCACTCTGGTACTTGCCAAGGATATTACTTGCTGGCAGTCCAGTGTGACTTATAGTCTAAAAAAAACTTATTTGTCAATGAAATCATGGAAAGTTGCACTTCAAAATGTGTAAAAAGTGATGAGTTAAACGTGAGTGTAAGACACTATTGGTAGGCTAACTGTTAGCATGCACACTGGAGGCAGTTGAACAACATTGTCCATTAAGAAATATTTACCATGACAATAGTATTTGTGTTCAATCACAAATTAATTAGAAAACTTTCAGGAAAAAAAACATTTTCTTGCCATGAAACATACCATGAAAAAGCATCTGATCTTTCATAATGTCTAAACCGACTACGGGAAGTCTGACAGAACAAAACACACTTCCGGCAAGAAATCTCACCTCTAGAAAGCTATCCTTTTCCACTTTCTGGCAATTTAACAATAAAGTTAAGAATTGAAGTAAAAAAATAACTTAATTGTTTAAATTATTATTATGTGTTTTGTCAACCTCAGGACACTAAGATTTCTGACTTAATTAGAAATAAATTGGGTTCATAATAAAGTGAATGGTTGTATTCATTGATAAGATAGCATCAATGTGCATTAAAAAAAGAAAATTGAGAATGCAAAACTGATGCATCGTGATCCAATGAGTCAAACACAAGATGATTGTAGCCTAATTGAATTGTGAGATGCACTGCCTATTATGCATAAAATGACCAAGTTTTCACTTAAAATATATATTTTTAAAATGTTTTGATAATTATATAAATCAATATGATTTTTCTTTTTATTGTTAATGTTTTTTCTACATCATTGAGATGATAATCAGCCATATTGAAAATTAACATTGTTTTTACCAGATGTTATAATGAAAATAGAAACATCAGATAATATACAAGGGTCAGCTAAGGTAGTGTTTTTAGTCTTATTCATTCATGATATATGTTAACATAATGCAAAGGAAGGACATCAATAAAATAAATAAAAATATAAAAAAAGATAAATCAATAAAAAGATAATCTTTCATTGCATAGTAAAATAGTAGTATAGTAAAATAAAACAATCACTAGTAAAAAAAATTCAATGCAGAGTTTTTCCAGGACTGCAGATCCCAGCAACTTAAAGCTCTAAAGCTCAGACCATACAATGCTCAGAGAAACCAAAGCAAAAAACACGAAAACAAAGCAAACAAAACCCAAGAGCTGTACATTTCAGACTCTTTACTCCTCAGTTAGCATGTTACATGTTAAAGTCAATGAGAGTGGAATTAGAAAGATATGGGACAAGTGTAGCTTAACTGGAATATATAAAATAAAAAAAAAAAAATATCTTTTTAAAATAATATGGTGGCACAACTAAAGTTTACATCTACAACAAAGTTACAACTGAACAAACCATACAACTTCTGCAATAATGCTCTTTCTAAAGATCAGACCAGAGTGGATATGTTTGATCATGAGTTACAGTGTTCATCAAAATATTGTCAAGCATGGACCTGGGACCTGGACACCTTGTAGTAACTGATTTAAATATAAATTAGAATAAAGTTCAAGTATGAAGCCATCTGTCTGAAAGCTCAAGACGACTGGATAAAACTGGGTCATGCTACAGGACAAAGATCCAAAGCACAGAAGTCAAAGTATGATGACATAGCTGGGAAAAAGGGGATGAAGGTGTTGATATAGTCTAATTAAAGTCTAGAAAGCAAGCTATTTTAACTGAAGTAATATTGAGAAGAAAATTTGACCTAAACACCTTCACAATGATGTGAGATATTGATAAGGTCATATAAAACTGTTTTTTTTTTTTTTTTTTTTTCAAAATTGCTGGTAATGTCCTCTACTGGAAGTAATTACTTATAGCGTGCACAGTGTATAAGGAGCAGCACATGTTGACTAAGCTGGTATTTGCTCACACCTTGATTTAAGAAGCTAGCATCAGAGGTTAAAGTGAAAAGTTTAAGTGAAAGTTGGTGAATCATCAAAATTTTTGTTTAAGGTTTATTGCATGATGGAAAATGTGGGTTAGTTTGTTGTGTTTCACTGTTCACTGTCCAGCTTGGGATTTAATTCCATAATAATGAAATCAGAAAGATTAACCATATACACAGAAATAATCCAAAATATATTTCCAATGCAGTTTGGAACATCCTATTGTTTTGGCGTTAAATCAGTTTTGTCTCCCCATTTCACCCTATCAGACGAAGCCAGTTGCTCTTTACCAAGCAGCATTTAGCGAGTCCTTACAGGCCAAAGCTCTTGAGAGAAAGATGATCTTCCCACAGTGGCCAGCTCTGCCCTCTCATCTGCCCTTCACATAAACACACACCCGCATGTAGCCTTGCCCTCTCCTCTGCCCCCTTACACACCCCCGTAATGATGTCTGTTGACCTCTAACACAAAGGCTGCCCTGGCAGATTAGTTTACAAGTGGCCTAGGGATCCTGGGTTTCAAATCTTAACCCCTACGATTTTTTTCATTGATTTTGAATAGTTTTATTTTCAATTGGTCATGCCACCAGTGTCAGGACAAATGGTGAGTAATAGCACCCTATCCACAAGTGAAACTCAGTCATATTTTCAAGGAATATCATGATCTTATGTGCCAACTGCCCCAAAGGTTATAATGTTATAAAGCTCATAAAGCTTGTTCCCTGATGGAACAAGAAAACTGTGAAATAAAGTTGAAACCTCCTGAAAGCAGGTAAGTGAACTTTTGTCCCTTTAACATTTAATTAAATACATTTGAAAGAATGCTATTTTGATTTAAGCCTTGTTAAAAACCTCCAGATAAAGGCCCTTATGAGAACCGTTTTTAAATTCAGACCTGAGTATCTGTAAAAAATAGTTTCTACAAAGTTTGTTTTCTGCAGTTACTAATCGTGTTTTATCTTTATTCCTTTATAAATTAAAGCAAACCAGCTAATTACATAAATAGAATACAGCTATAGAAACCAACAAACATAAAGACTACCAATCCCTAATGGCATGCTCAATCACCTCTGACCAATATATGCATGAACACACAAGCACATACACACACACACAGATGTCAGTGATAATAAGTGGAAAGTGAGTAATAGCCAAGCTGTCTGGCAGCCAGCTGCTAGGCCTACTGTTTACATGCCAACTGATTACCCTAATTTCAAACGCATGCATGGCAGTTAGGCTGATAAATAGACCCCCCAACACCACCACCTTCTATTTCACTATTGTCAGCCACTGCAGGCTAGTCAGCCGGCCGGAACCGTAATACCTTTTTGATTATTTAATAAATAACACATAATTCGACATTGATTGGGGCAGTGAATGGGCTTTGTGGGGAGGATGAGATGTGAGAGATGAGTGAGAAAGGAGGGGGTGCAATTGTTTAGGTGGTTGAGTGGGTATCGACCAGTGGTGGTCAGAGCTTCTGTGACCACTGGTCGTCGGGGTCACTGCTTTGCAAGATTGCTCATACAGGCAAAGCCACCTTTTTGTAGTAGCACACACCTCTGGCTGGAGTCTGATGTGATTAGAATAAGAGTCATTAGTTCAGCCTCATTGCTTATTGTCCAAACAAAGATGTCCAGAACTAATGGTAGCCACTTAATAATTTAAGTGGATGATAGGCAACATTATAGAAATGGATGGGAACAATTCCTCCTGCTTCTTTTTATTCAATCAATATATCATTGCTTAAATATTTAAAGTTTGGCTAAATTTCTATGATCATGTTATTACTTATTCTAAAGTTGGAGCATTAAGCAGAAAGGAGCTGCTCATGTCATCCCTTCTGTTCCAGCTCACCGAGGTGCAAAGTTGACAGTGATTATAACCATCAGTATTCGGTCACATTTGTTGGCCCTAGGCTCATTATGCTAACTACCTCGATGAACATTGATTGCTAATTCTTATCTGTGCTTCTGGCAATATGACCTTACTTCATTGCTTCCAAACTTTGCCAATGTATCTCAGTCCCAAATTATCCCCATTGCTTTTGGTGGGCACTACACTGTGACATGGTTAGTATGGACTGTATTGAAACCTGTCTTCAAATGGATTATTCCTTTCCTCTAAGTAGGATGGATTTTATGGTGCTTGCCTGATCACTATCTGAAACCCGCTAATCGTTGGTGTGTGTGTATATATGTGTAAAGTCGACTGCCTTGATGTTGCCATTGAAGTGTCCCTGGCGTTGTACTTATTGGAGTTCCCTGATGTTAGATATTGGGATATTGATCTCAGAGAATGTTTAGCTTTCACTCCTCTCTGGTTTCATTTATATGCTCACACAGCTGACGCCCGCTTCACACAACGGTACATGCTGCAGATGTGACAGTACATGAGGGACCTAGATCAAATCAAACTCTCAATCAATGCAGTGCAGGAAAAAAAAATCTGAGTAACAGATTTGGGTTTCAGTCGGGATTTCGTATTCACAGATTTAACAGAAGGGATTGATTTCAAATTTTACTTGCGACAAGCGATTGAAGCCGTATCAAGTAAACAACAAGCAGCTGTTTTTAAAAGAATGAATAATTAAATCAAGAGGTCTTAATTTGATTTTTATCCTGACGTTAAAGTAGTATGCTGCAACCTTTTGAAGCGAACGCTAAATGGTCTGTACTGAAGAGTGCTTCTAAGGGTTTTAACAATTTGATTAGATTCTTGAAGAAAGCTGCTGCACTTTTTTTCACATTACATTCAAATTGCCCCAAGAGTTGATAAACACACCAACACACCGGTTTGAGTGTCTCCAGATCATGCTCATGCAGTCATCACCACTTAACAGGCAGCAAACGCCTTAAAACAGAAAATAGCAAGCAGGAGCCCTCCACGTTTCAGAGACACTGAATAAGTGAGTTTCGTTTTAACAACCATTACATTACAGCACAACGTCAGTTTCCTATTAAATACCTTTTCCCAATTACCCATTATTTCCCCCTATAAAACCACTGCAGACTACATTGGAGGGCTGTTTTATCCCCCTGTCACCCCACGTCCTTTTGTTTCGGAAAACATGTTTCAACTTAATGCAACTGAGGTTGCTAAGAGGGGAAAGAGAGAGAGCGTACGAAAGGAAGGAGGGGAAAGAAAAGGTAATTTAATGAAGTGAAATGTTTGATGTTGTAAATAAAAAGCAGACTGGTCGTGGGTGAGAGGCTGGGGCTAATGGACTTTGTTGGGTGGGAGGTGTGGAGCTGCTGATCTTTAAAAAGCCTAAATAAAAAAGTGAACTTCTCAGATAGGATGCCAAGAAAATCGCTGGCTCTCTTTGCTGAGCCCTTCGCCTGGGGTGCTCACATTATTAGTGGGGCACATTATGCAATCCCAGATAGGTAAAAAACAAATGCCACCCCCTCATCTGAGTGTGTTGGTGGATGGTTATTTGTCTTGGTCTACTTGTTTATATCTGTAAAAACAGAAGCCTGAAAGAAAAAAAATCTAAGAGATAAATGGTGTAATGAATGGAGAGTGATAGATTGGGGAGTAATAAATAATAATCAAGAGCGAAGAAAAAAAGTAAAGAATATTAGTGTTAAGAGAAGAAGAGTGGATATAATATTAAGTGGATGGGAACGAAAATAAAGGACCGAGCAAACCAGAAAAGACTAAAATGCTTAAAGGTAAAAGGAAAAGAACTGAAAGAGGAAAGCAAAGAAATGAGAGCACACGATTATGAAGGTTAAACAATGGCAGTGGTCATTACGCTTCACTTTCAATGAGAAGCAGGAGAGAAATCACTTCCCATTTATAATTCATATCCTCAATTACCACTAATAAAGTGGCATGAATGGGGCTAGCTCAGGGAATGGTGCCGGCACAATTACATGTAGTATAGCCTGGCATTAACATTTTCTATTTGAGCATTTTTCAGCCTCAATTTCTCTTTGAGTTAATAAGAGCGATGATCCCTCCTTGACTTTTTCATGAAATTATTGTATGGTTATAATATTCCAATCTATTAGCCTCCCTTCTCTATAATGTATTCTCCAATTTAATAGCCTGACCTGGCTGGAAAGAGAGAAGGAGGGAGCAAAAGAGAGAATATGACATTGACGAGAAGAGCGGGTCTTGTCGTTTTGACCCCAGATCGGGTGAGACAAAGGTCTGATATATCCCATACAGAGTTTGAATTGAGGTCTCTCCCGAGGCCGTGCCTATCATCTGGAAAGCTCTCCGCAGCAGAGTTGCCTTTTTCCCCATTCAGTTGTGAACACTGTGCATGCCCGATTTTAAACCATATCTTAAAGTCAAGCAAACAGCATGGTTGGCTGGCTTTCTGTGGTCACTCTGCTTGGATTTAGAAAAGTGCTAAAAGAAATGTACTCTTGTGATGTGAACATGAAAGCAGACCCACCACTGTGAGTAGATGCCTGATTATAAATGAAGAAGTTATATAGACGAAATGCATATTATCATTTCACTTTTCAGATGTCTCTTCATCTAACTCTGTCCCTGTGTAAAAACCCAGTCTTGGATGTGCATGGTTTACAGCTACAGAGCAAAAGTTGCACCCTGCTGCTGGAAACATATAAGCATCAAGAGTGAAACAAGCAATATAAAAAGTTTTGGCCATGGCTAATGCTATATTTCTGCATGACATAGGCCCCAGTAACTCTGTGAACTCTGGTGTTGGCAATTCCAAATGATCATTGTGTATAATCTGACCCAGGCATATGAAAGCACAACAGTCACAGTGCCTTACTGCTGCATTATTATGGTGGTAGTCGCGGCTCGTTCCAGTATGGGGCCACGTGCCTGATTCTTAGGCAGGATGTCTAATAGGGCTGTGCACTCCATCTTCTCTCTGCTGTTCTTTCACTGGCTCCCTACCTCTATCTCTCCTTCATCTTCCCACATAAAAATGGCAAACGTATTCCGCAAACCTGCCTGCCTGCTTTTATATAAAATAACAAAGTGTTCTGAGCTCGTAAAACACTGCAGGACTGACAGTTTAGCACACTCCCCGCAGTCTAAAAAGTTCTATTGTTGAGCCAGCAATAGGAATAGAATAGAATAGAATAGAATAGAATAGAATAGAATAGAATAGAATAGAATAGAATAGAATAGAATAGAATAG
>JBAMHX010045509.1:0-19207 GCA_037177515.1 Pseudomugil tenellus
ATTTCTGGCAACATTTCCTGAGGTACTACCTACCTGGACTCCAAGCACGCCAGAAGTGGAAGACTGAATCAATCAATTTACAAGTGGGAGATGTGGTCATGGTCGTAGATAACCAGCTTCCACGGGCTCTGTGGCCTGTAGGTAAAGTCTCTCAGGTTTTCCGGGGCCAGACAATCGAATCAGATCAGTTGAAGTGACTGTGAAAAGAAAAACCTACGTCCGCCCAGTGGCCCGACTTGTGAGCCTGCCTGCCTTACCTAAGGACGATTAATCAGCCCTTGGTTCAGCCTTTTAGTTGTTCGTATTAACAAGTGAATACGGGGGCGGCTGTAGAAAAGGCTGCCTAAAGAAATTACGCTCTGGCACTTTAAAAGGCGGAGCCAAGACTCTCCGTGGCCTGCTTGTTGAATCAGAGGGGAGAGAAGAGAAGAGAGGAGACAGTCTCCTTCCCGTCTGGACCTTATTAACAGACTTTAAGCCTTTGTTTCAGTTTGTTTGAAGCCCTGTTTGGAGGTTTGGGTGTGAAATCAAAACCACATCTAAAGAACCCAAGCTTGTAAAGGAGCAAACTGTACAATTCCGTTCAGTTAATAAACCAAGATAAAGAGACAGCGACTCACTCTTTGGAGTTCTAACCGGACTCACAATAGTGAATTGAACTTTCCAACCACCATATTACTGCCCATATCTTTCAGTAAGGACCAACAACACTGACAATTCTACGCAAACTGACTCTACTGTTTCACAACTCAAGCTTGAAACTAACAGATTGTCTTTGCTTTATCCACATGACTGATAACGATCAGATGGTGTCCGTGGATCCTAAGTTGAGACCTGATAAGATTGTCTCCTCCTACACCAACCCAATGCTGCAGGAGAACCGACCAATTTTGGCTAAATAAAAGGGAAGACAAAGGTTTAAACTCATGATAGATCTCTAGGATCATATTCAGTTAAAAATATTGAGTTTGAAATGTGGGAGAATAAAGCCAAAATTCGAGGTCATATTTCCGGAGGATGTTTAAAATAAACAGTCTCAGAAAAAGAGAAGAAGTGTTTTCATAAGTGCAGAGTTTATCAAAGCCACAGCTGGGTTTGAATCAACAGATGGACTTTAGGATCACTTAAATGAGAAAATACTGAATGAGACTTATACTGTTATACCAATGAGAACTAATAGCAAGATTTAAACTGAAGTTAATTAGAGAGGACAGAATATCTAATGCATTGAGCTATGCAGGCCAAAAGGTGTTATCTATGTTACATCAGTAGCTTAATGTCAACAATTTTTACATTAATCTGCTGTAAGAGAAATTTTCAACAGCAGCCCAACAAGAAAATTTGTCTTTGGCTTTGTGGCAGGTGTGGTGGAACTGACTTTCTGATCGATGGATTGAGGGTTTGGTTCCTGTAAGCGTGCGTATATATCAATAAAAGGGGAACCACTTCAACTTTAGCGAACACCCGCTTATTTATTACATCCCATAATAAATCTGATATACGACAATCATTAACACAACCAATACCAATAAAGTTATTCAAGATTAACTATTTCTCCCATATCTCCCCCCTCTCTCCTCAGGCCACTTGGTTAGTGCCAATCAGCTTAATTGAATACTAGGCCCTTATCAGCAACATTCATGGGCATGCTTCCATGATAATGCTGATCTCCATGATCAACTCAGAGATAGAGAGAGAGAGAGAGAGAGAGAGAGAGAGAGAGAGAGAGAGGTTAGGAGCAAATCAAAACAACCATCCATCCATCCATCCATCCATCCATCCATCCATCCATCCATTTTCTACGGCTTATTCCCAAACGGGGTCGCAGGGGGCTGGACCCAATCCCTGCGGACAACGGGCGTCAAAACAACTACTGAAACTCAAATTAATGTATAATCCAACTAAATAGAATTCATCTTTAGCTAAATTAACACATTAACAAAACACAATAAAACAAACAAACTCCATGTTTGAGTGTCCCCTGCGACTGAGAACCTTTTTAGTGAAGAGATGCCTGCATCTTCCTCACAGACATGATTAAGGAACATCACAATTTACCTAATACATGTTATTCCCACACATATACTTTTCCATAGAAATCAGGTTGATCATCAACGCTACAGCTGCATCATTTGTTTATTCCTTCTCATATTTAGCCACGTATAACCTGTCGATAAGATGGTAAATAGGCTACCCTTTTTATTATCTGGTCTTGTCTGTCTTGATTTCCTGGGGTCATGATTCAGGTCAATTCAAACTAAAATAATGCTAACTCACTGTGTCCTCCAACCTGCTAATTTGTGCTCCTGGAATAAATTAATAGTTATTTTTGCTTGTTTGAGTGTGGGAATTGTCTCCTGGTGTTCATGTTGGCAAAATATAGCAAAAAATAACATTCTAAACAAATAGAAATAATTAAAATTAAATTTAAGTAATTTAAAATTAAAAGTAAGTGATTCTTTGTACTCCGCAGTTTTTTCCAGTTAGACATGTTCTAATTTAAGCTGAATGAAAATTAAAATTAAGCAAAAAGGTTTTTATCCAAGTAATGTGGTTGACACAGATGTTCTTATTCTCTTCTTATTCTCAGTTGTTCTTATTCTCAGATGTAAGTCGCTTTGGAGAAAAGCGTCTGCTAAATGTCTGTAATGTAATGTAATGTAAAAATACAGATTAGCAAAAATTGTTTGAGTTTGTTTTTTATTTTTGCTGTATTCGGGCTCCAGAAAAGAATGGATAAATTCTATTGTCATAATTTAGGACACAGAGTCTACTGGAACTGAAATAGAAGATCCTGTAGTGAAGTGGTAACTGTGATAACTGGCTAAACCCGTCTGAAAAGGAAAGACTTGCACAACAGCCCAGGTGGGAAACGAGTTTGCCACGACACCAAGGAAAGAAAGGTTTCCTTCACTTCAACTGAATTTTCAACCTCTGCATAGTTTTAAACATAGTTTTCAAACAAGAAACAGTGCAGGGTGTGAACTCTCTCCCTCCTTGAGCGTCACTGGAAGAAAACAACAAAAGCACTGGTTAAAGTGTTCTTTGATAGAAGCAGGATGTACTTCTGAAAGACAGCGTCATGCAATTGTTAGAAAATGTGCTATAAGTGAGTGCTTCTTCCCCTTTTTTCAAGATAAACCCAACTTCCCAACTTTCAGTATCTGGGAGGTGCTCAACAATATTATGTGTTTTCGTCAGGCGTTTTTTGTGTGGTTGTGGTGAGCCTAGAAAGCAGTTTATACTACTGGCAAAGTCCTACATTGCAAACCTCACAATGACATGAGGTGCTCCTCTTGCAGAGGACACACTGACTTATTCCTCTGCTGGCTCTCATTGCCTTCGCCTCTCCTTTACTCCTTCTCCCTCAATCTCAAGCAGCAAATCAATTTCCTTCGCTTAGCATATATTTACTGTAATATGATATATACTGGGGCGATGGGAGGTGTTGCCCACTGGCTTATTTAATTATTTTCCCATCATGCTTAGGGTGGCTTGTTCTGCAGCATGAGTTAGATGTTCATGCCCTCCCTTGAAGTCTGCTCGTGTTAAAGGGATGTTCTCTCTGACTAATGTTATTCTTCCTGAATACTTTCCACGTTACATTGATGTCAGATGATGAGCTGGAGAGTGAGATTCATCGCCGGCCAAGGAAGACAAGTGGATTCTCCTCACGACAGTGAGAGGAGCCTAGACAGAGAGCAATGCAGGTAGAGGGTGCCAGCCAACCTAATGGAGCTAGTACGACCTGCAGGTGGCCTTTCTCAAAGCTGGTAGAAGTCTGCTCACTGGCCCAACCTGCTGAAGGCCCTCCCAACTTCAAGGAAGAAGGGAATCACCACCAAACCTGCCTTGGGGCCAGCCCGATCACTGCCCAAACGTCCTCCCATGCTGCCTTGACAATGAGAGCCTGGGATCTTATGCAGCTGACATTATGTTGCAGAAATGCCACGGCTACCCTGATTTGGACACTACAGTTCATGGAAAATTGGCTCTACAAGCCTTCATCAATAGACTTCGACCAGCAAGACTTCGTGAACACATTCTTGACAATTCTCAATGACAATGTAGCTGGTCAGCTGCCTTGTTGGAGGCAGAGAGGGTGGATCCTATACTGGGTTGGTTTAATAACCTTGTTACCACTGTCACCCCGGGAGGCCCAGATAAGAGCTGTGGATGATAATGAGGGGGAGCCCCTAAGACATGGCTGCTGTGTCATTGCAAAGACCACAGAGGAGACGCTAGGAGAACTAGGACATTTGGCTTGTGATTGCCCAGCTCCTGCACCACGACAGCTAGAAATTACTCCAGATTTAAACTGAGAAGGGGTGGCGCTGTCCCTCCCTACTTCCAGAAGCTCATACCCCCACCAGTAAGGCTGTGTTTCATTTGGGCTGGATGGGCAAACCGCATGGACTGTACATTAACTGCAAACTTGGTGGCTTGCAGCTTTCTGTCTCATTGATACAGGCTCAACCATCTCCATGATCTGTCCTGGCACAGAAACACCAGGTGCCCAGGGATGGTCTCCCACCAACCACTATGTCACCACAGCCACTGGTGAGTGTACCGGATTAAAAGGTAGGCAGATCCTTGATATGGAGGTGGCTGGCCAAAGCTATAGCCACCCATTCTGGCTGGCAAATATCCAGGACACTTGTATCATTGGGTTGGATCTTTTGACAGCATGGGGACCCTGCGTGGATGTTGCAGCTGCCACCCTCCTGCTCGACTCCCATACTGTAAAGCTTATAACCAAAGCTAAGAAGTACCGCGCAAGCCAACATCCTCACATCAGCTGTGGGTTCATGTCCACCAAGGTGCTCCGTGAAGGATGGGGAGGCTTTAGTTGGGCAACCATCAGCAGAGACTATTCATTATGTGGAAGAACTGTGTCAACAAAGCTGTGTTGGGCTTAGCCAGGAAGAGAGTGAGCAGGTATGTGGGCTTCTTGAGGCTTATATGGACATCTTTGCCGCCAAGGACATAGAGTGCACCCGTACTAACTTAGTACAGCATGACATCGACACTGGCAAAACAAGACCTATCCGCATGCATCCCCATTGCTGCCTTTTTCAAAGTGGCACTCTTCAATACATTTCCTTTATCAAAGCATTTGAACAAGGAATTGAGCAAAAGGCAAGTAATAATGATTGGATTTTTTTTTTTATTAAATCCCTTTCTGACTCATTGGTGATGGAGGGCAGACACCTGGCTCATGCATTCATAAGAATTATGATGTAACAACATTTCAAGTAATTGGCTTTTTTTGTGATATTTTTGTTACTCTGGCCTAATTTGTCCCCTTTTCAGAGATTGGGGTAGTTGTAAAGGATACCCACCAAAAATAAAACTGCCTCAAAATAAAAGTGGAAGACAATCCATTTCATGAATGGGTAGATCCTGAAGAATAACATTGTTGTGCTTTGTTCTACCCCAGGTAGGGGTATCTCAAAATCTCAGAGCCCCTGCTGCTGAACTAAATGGGCTCCTGACAGACAGATACAGATTGCCTGCAGAGTAAATACTTACACCAAAGGGCCTTAAATCAGTACCTGGAAATAAAACAGCGACTGTGAACTTTTAAAGAAAAATTGACTAAAAAATGAGATCTTATTTTTTTTTATTGAATAAGAGAGAGAATAACTTTTTATAACTCAAAATTATTTTAGGTGATGTTTATCCGTATATTTGTAAATGTATGTTGATTAATGCTGAGTGGTTTTTCAAGACAAACTAACCTGACAGGTCTCTTTTCATCAGTGTTGCTACTAAACAGAGATGCTCATTTCAGAAACTTCTACAGGATCCACTTAACATGAAAGAAAACAGCAGAATTACAGTCTCACTATAGCATTTGGTCGTGATGCTAAATAAATAATGTTTTTATATTATTTTACTTAATGAAAAACATTTCAGTGGATCAAATCTAAAATGTACACAGACACACAGAACAACTAATGAAGGTGGAGATAAGTAAATCATGTTTTGTCATATGAAATATTTCATAAATATGCGTATAGTTGGTGAAACTAAGTTGGTGGGAAGTTTACTGACAAGGTGAAACACAGAATTGGGTGATAATGTTTTGCTACATGCAGCAAAAAAATAACATTAAGCTTAACAGTAGCAACAGAAAACTAAAACTGCTAGAAAATGAGATGAAAGATTAGTTTTTTAAAAAGATTACTTGTCACCCCCTATTTATGAAATTTACAATTTCATCCTAGGTCTGTGTTTCTATTTGACCTCGTTATTAATACAACTGAAATAGTCCATGTCTGATCCAACTGTTTATTAAATATTACAAAAAAATGTTCCTTCGTTGTATTTGCTACAGGCATAAATTAGGACAGCCAATGGATCTTAGCGCAACTAACATCATAGACATATATAAAGTGTTTATATTAGATATCTATGACTAACATCGGCTAATGATGGAGCTACTTAAATGGCTTAAAACATTTACTATGTAGTAAATGGTTTGCATGGTTTCTAATGTCCGAGCCACCAAATTGTTTTATCATTGTTCAACGAATTGGAGCTTTATTCTGACACTAGAGGGCGTAATTGGTCCATGATAAATCTAACAACAAACACAAATTTAAAATAGACTTGCATAAAATACTTGGGATAAAATTCAACCACGGACACAAAGCAACAACATAGACCAACAACATCTACATATATTACATGTACTTCTGTCATATGCTGGAATATTTTGTAGCCAGTTGTTAAAATATCAGTATATGTGTTACTACTAGTGAAGAGTAAATCAACATTGCACTAATGAAAAAATAAAACAACCATTTCGAGATTCATGTTGCTATATTCCTTTGTATATGTGTGTCTATAAATCCTTGTCAAATTATTTAGTATGTGAACGTTATCTCTGCAAAGTTAAATCTGATGTGAGGCAGAATCAAATTAAAGAGGTTTTGATGAGGAGTCCATTTTTGCACAGTATGGTTACACCATTTCTTCCATTCCAAGGCAAAAAAAAATGTAATGTATGTAAAATCATGTTATTTTATAAATCTAGCCATACATGTTGTACTTTTATTTTATAAATCTAGCCATACATGTTGTACTTTTATTTTGGACATCTAGCTGCTCTAACTTCCGGTGTTGTTTTAGTTAATTGACTCCCTCTTCATAAAGTCACTCAGTGTCTGCTGGAAACAGGGCATTCCGCACCGTTTGACCGTTTTTTCGACTACCACGCGCTTACACAGAGCTAACCATGGTCCGCGAGGTTGAAAATTTGGTAAGTTGTTTTATGCTTATGGCACAGCGTGTAGCTTTAACTCTGGCATTGTAAAACTAGTTGATGCTTTTGGCTTCATCAGTAACATTGCACGCTTTTTGCTGGCTCGCGCCTTTGCTCGCTCCCGCCCGTGACTCGTTCTCGTGCTGAAACACGTCTTCTAGGCGTTTCTATCCCGTTT
Source organism: Pseudomugil tenellus (assembly GCA_037177515.1). Lineage (NCBI taxonomy): Eukaryota > Metazoa > Chordata > Actinopteri > Atheriniformes > Pseudomugilidae > Pseudomugil > Pseudomugil tenellus. The sequence goes on from JBAMHX010045509.1 coordinate 7,449, forward strand.
AAAACCAAACTAACCGCCATATTAATAACTTATATTCACATTAAAGTGAGCTATCGTCGTGTTTTCTTGGGAATTTTCTAACGTGTGATGTGTAATGTTAGGGCGGTAGTAAAAGCCGTTACCACGCGCGAGGTTTTTGGACTTTGCCATGTTGTAGTAGGACTGGCACCCGGCCTACGCTAAAATACTATGTATAGTATTAATCGGTTCAGAAGTCTTTAGTCTTATTGTCATGTTTAAACATAAACACGGCCGTGGGTCGTGGATGGAGTTGCGTTGGTGGAGTTTGTCGCGGGAACAGATGCTCCAGAAGCTGAAGCAACTTGTAGCTAACATCAGCGCTACTGCGCAGCGTTGAAGCGACTTTAACAGCAGGCCCGAGCAGCGCAATGTAGAAATGAAGGTGGGGTCACTGGCAGACCTTGTAACATCTGATAACACAGGCTTGGATTATTTGTATGGAGGTGATCGCTTTCCTTTACCATTACGGTTAGCTTCAGGCTAACAGGCTAAGTATGTAATACTGAGTTTAGGTTAGTTAATCCGCTAACAGGTGATGTTTTTCTTCCTGCAGGAGGAATTTAACAAAATCCTCAAGGAAGCAGGAAACAAGCTGGTGGTGGTGGACTTTACGGCTACCTGGTGCGGACCTTGCAAACAAATCGCCCCGGAGTTTCATGTGAGTAAATTACTGTAGCTGTAATCTCTTAACAAACTAAATTACTTCCAAAACTAGCTTGGAAATGCAGTACTTTGTTTCAAATAAAGGGTGTGAGATACAGAAGCACACTGGATTTATATCTGTGGCGAAGGAAACATCAAGGAGAAATTCTTGACATGATGATGAGCACATAAGCTGAAGTTTTGCAGCCTTTAAAACAAATGTCTGCCCTGTAGCAGCTCCTAAAGAGTTAAAACCTGTTTGAGGAGGAGGCTCGTTGCTAGGGCAACCTGTTTTGTTTCCTCCTCAGGAAATGGCTGCTTCACTGGAAAACATGATGAATCACCTGAATAGATAACTATTCATATATGTAGATTGCTTGTGGTTCTGCACCTATAGTTGCTTTTAATATTAACAGGAGTAGATCTTATCAACTTTGAGTTAGTGTTGTCCATTATAATTTTTTTCCAGAAATTGTCAGAAGATCCTGTAAACAGCAATGTAGTTTTCCTGAAGGTGGATGTGGACGAAGCGGAGGCAAGTATAACGTTCTTATTGATTTATTTTCTGTGTATAGTGACTAGTAAGTTTACCCAACCAGTGATGGTGCAGATTTGGTTTCTCTTACATTTTTTTTTTAAAGATGAGCAATCGTTTTTTTCCATTTTTTTCAGTGTTTGTAGCCCGCATTGCTCAGAGTTGTGAACTACTTATAAAACCAACTTAACTAGGACATGGAACTCATGTATCGAATAAAAAGCCATATTTTCTGTCCCTGCTTCAGCACAACCAGAGAAAAGCTGCAACCCAGAAATCTGCTTTTTCGTTCAGTATTTTAACCATGGAGAACCCCCAGGCTCAAATTAGACTGTCTATACATTTGAAATCCATCTACAACATGCAACAAAGGAAAAAATATGTGTTAAATGACTGCTTCTATTTCTAAATATAAAATACTTTACATTGACAGTGTTTTATTGTGATTCTTTGAAATAATCCACATAAAGCCCAAAGTGGGTTTTTCCATGGTTAAAACTACATCTTTTGACTGAATCTCCCAGTAATGTGCGTGTTTAATATGTCAAATCAAAGTTGTCCAAAGCACACAAGCTGGAAGTTTCATATGACTGTAAAATCAAGACTACTTTTTATTAAACTATCTGTATTCCCTCCCCAGGATGTGAGCAGTCACTGCAAAATTAGCTGCATGCCTACATTCCATTTCTACAAGAACGGACAGAAGGTAAGACCTAAAATTCTGCATTCGTACACGCAGTAACTGATTTATTCATGGTCTGAGATATACTTCCTGCTGGTGACGTGTTTGTTTACATGTTATGGTGCCAACATGTTCAAGCTTTGGCATGTAGGTCACACTCACTAACGTGCTGGATGCGTGAGATGCAACATTGACCTGACCGCTAGAGGTGCTCATCCAAACAAAAGCCTTAGCATTAAATTGGAGATAAATACAGTGATGTGATATATATATATATATATATCACATCACTGTATTTATCTCCAATTTAATGCTAAGGCTTTTGTTTGGATGAGCACCTCTAGCGGTCAGGTCAATGTTGCATCTCACGCATCCAGCACGTTAGTGAGTGTGACCTACATGCCAAAGCTTGAACATGTTGGCACCATAACATGTAAACAAACACGTCACCAGCAGGAAGTATATCTCAGACCATGAATAAATCAGTTACTGCGTGTACGAATGCAGAATTTTAGGTCTTACCTTCTGTCCGTTCTTGTAGAAATGGAATGTAGGCATGCAGCTAATTTTGCAGTGACTGCTCACATCCTGGGGAGGGAATACAGATAGTTTAATAAAAAGTAGTCTTGATTTTACAGTCATATGAAACTTCCAGCTTGTGTGCTTTGGACAACTTTGATTTGACATATTAAACACGCACATTACTGGGAGATTCAGTCAAAAGATGTAGTTTTAACCATGGAAAAACCCACTTTGGGCTTTATGTGGATTATTTCAAAGAATCACAATAAAACACTGTCAATGTAAAGTATTTTATATTTAGAAATAGAAGCAGTCATTTAACACATATTTTTTCCTTTGTTGCATGTTGTAGATGGATTTCAAATGTATAGACAGTCTAATTTGAGCCTGGGGGTTCTCCATGGTTAAAATACTGAACGAAAAAGCAGATTTCTGGGTTGCAGCTTTTCTCTGGTTGTGCTGAAGCAGGGACAGAAAATATGGCTTTTTATTCGATACATGAGTTCCATGTCCTAGTTAAGTTGGTTTTATAAGTAGTTCACAACTCTGAGCAATGCGGGCTACAAACACTGAAAAAAATGGAAAAAAACGATTGCTCATCTTTAAAAAAAAAATGTAAGAGAAACCAAATCTGCACCATCACTGGTTGGGTAAACTTACTAGTCACTATACACAGAAAATAAATCAATAAGAACGTTATACTTGCCTCCGCTTCGTCCACATCCACCTTCAGGAAAACTACATTGCTGTTTACAGGATCTTCTGACAATTTCTGGAAAAAAATTATAATGGACAACACTAACTCAAAGTTGATAAGATCTACTCCTGTTAATATTAAAAGCAACTATAGGTGCAGAACCACAAGCAATCTACATATATGAATAGTTATCTATTCAGGTGATTCATCATGTTTTCCAGTGAAGCAGCCATTTCCTGAGGAGGAAACAAAACAGGTTGCCCTAGCAACGAGCCTCCTCCTCAAACAGGTTTTAACTCTTTAGGAGCTGCTACAGGGCAGACATTTGTTTTAAAGGCTGCAAAACTTCAGCTTATGTGCTCATCATCATGTCAAGAATTTCTCCTTGATGTTTCCTTCGCCACAGATATAAATCCAGTGTGCTTCTGTATCTCACACCCTTTATTTGAAACAAAGTACTGCATTTCCAAGCTAGTTTTGGAAGTAATTTAGTTTGTTAAGAGATTACAGCTACAGTAATTTACTCACATGAAACTCCGGGGCGATTTGTTTGCAAGGTCCGCACCAGGTAGCCGTAAAGTCCACCACCACCAGCTTGTTTCCTGCTTCCTTGAGGATTTTGTTAAATTCCTCCTGCAGGAAGAAAAACATCACCTGTTAGCGGATTAACTAACCTAAACTCAGTATTACATACTTAGCCTGTTAGCCTGAAGCTAACCGTAATGGTAAAGGAAAGCGATCACCTCCATACAAATAATCCAAGCCTGTGTTATCAGATGTTACAAGGTCTGCCAGTGACCCCACCTTCATTTCTACATTGCGCTGCTCGGGCCTGCTGTTAAAGTCGCTTCAACGCTGCGCAGTAGCGCTGATGTTAGCTACAAGTTGCTTCAGCTTCTGGAGCATCTGTTCCCGCGACAAACTCCACCAACGCAACTCCATCCACGACCCACGGCCGTGTTTATGTTTAAACATGACAATAAGACTAAAGACTTCTGAACCGATTAATACTATACATAGTATTTTAGCGTAGGCCGGGTGCCAGTCCTACTACAACATGGCAAAGTCCAAAAACCTCGCGCGTGGTAACGGCTTTTACTACCGCCCTAACATTACACATCACACGTTAGAAAATTCCCAAGAAAACACGACGATAGCTCACTTTAATGTGAATATAAGTTATTAATATGGCGGTTAGTTTGGTTTTAAACGGGATAGAAACGCCTAGAAGACGTGTTTCAGCACGAGAACGAGTCACGGGCGGGAGCGAGCAAAGGCGCGAGCCAGCAAAAAGCGTGCAATGTTACTGATGAAGCCAAAAGCATCAACTAGTTTTACAATGCCAGAGTTAAAGCTACACGCTGTGCCATAAGCATAAAACAACTTACCAAATTTTCAACCTCGCGGACCATGGTTAGCTCTGTGTAAGCGCGTGGTAGTCGAAAAAACGGTCAAACGGTGCGGAATGCCCTGTTTCCAGCAGACACTGAGTGACTTTATGAAGAGGGAGTCAATTAACTAAAACAACACCGGAAGTTAGAGCAGCTAGATGTCCAAAATAAAAGTACAACATGTATGGCTAGATTTATAAAATAAAAGTACAACATGTATGGCTAGATTTATAAAATAACATGATTTTACATACATTACATTTTTTTTTGCCTTGGAATGGAAGAAATGGTGTAACCATACTGTGCAAAAATGGACTCCTCATCAAAACCTCTTTAATTTGATTCTGCCTCACATCAGATTTAACTTTGCAGAGATAACGTTCACATACTAAATAATTTGACAAGGATTTATAGACACACATATACAAAGGAATATAGCAACATGAATCTCGAAATGGTTGTTTTATTTTTTCATTAGTGCAATGTTGATTTACTCTTCACTAGTAGTAACACATATACTGATATTTTAACAACTGGCTACAAAATATTCCAGCATATGACAGAAGTACATGTAATATATGTAGATGTTGTTGGTCTATGTTGTTGCTTTGTGTCCGTGGTTGAATTTTATCCCAAGTATTTTATGCAAGTCTATTTTAAATTTGTGTTTGTTGTTAGATTTATCATGGACCAATTACGCCCTCTAGTGTCAGAATAAAGCTCCAATTCGTTGAACAATGATAAAACAATTTGGTGGCTCGGACATTAGAAACCATGCAAACCATTTACTACATAGTAAATGTTTTAAGCCATTTAAGTAGCTCCATCATTAGCCGATGTTAGTCATAGATATCTAATATAAACACTTTATATATGTCTATGATGTTAGTTGCGCTAAGATCCATTGGCTGTCCTAATTTATGCCTGTAGCAAATACAACGAAGGAACATTTTTTTGTAATATTTAATAAACAGTTGGATCAGACATGGACTATTTCAGTTGTATTAATAACGAGGTCAAATAGAAACACAGACCTAGGATGAAATTGTAAATTTCATAAATAGGGGGTGACAAGTAATCTTTTTAAAAAACTAATCTTTCATCTCATTTTCTAGCAGTTTTAGTTTTCTGTTGCTACTGTTAAGCTTAATGTTATTTTTTTGCTGCATGTAGCAAAACATTATCACCCAATTCTGTGTTTCACCTTGTCAGTAAACTTCCCACCAACTTAGTTTCACCAACTATACGCATATTTATGAAATATTTCATATGACAAAACATGATTTACTTATCTCCACCTTCATTAGTTGTTCTGTGTGTCTGTGTACATTTTAGATTTGATCCACTGAAATGTTTTTCATTAAGTAAAATAATATAAAAACATTATTTATTTAGCATCACGACCAAATGCTATAGTGAGACTGTAATTCTGCTGTTTTCTTTCATGTTAAGTGGATCCTGTAGAAGTTTCTGAAATGAGCATCTCTGTTTAGTAGCAACACTGATGAAAAGAGACCTGTCAGGTTAGTTTGTCTTGAAAAACCACTCAGCATTAATCAACATACATTTACAAATATACGGATAAACATCACCTAAAATAATTTTGAGTTATAAAAAGTTATTCTCTCTCTTATTCAATAAAAAAAAATAAGATCTCATTTTTTAGTCAATTTTTCTTTAAAAGTTCACAGTCGCTGTTTTATTTCCAGGTACTGATTTAAGGCCCTTTGGTGTAAGTATTTACTCTGCAGGCAATCTGTATCTGTCTGTCAGGAGCCCATTTAGTTCAGCAGCAGGGGCTCTGAGATTTTGAGATACCCCTACCTGGGGTAGAACAAAGCACAACAATGTTATTCTTCAGGATCTACCCATTCATGAAATGGATTGTCTTCCACTTTTATTTTGAGGCAGTTTTATTTTTGGTGGGTATCCTTTACAACTACCCCAATCTCTGAAAAGGGGACAAATTAGGCCAGAGTAACAAAAATATCACAAAAAAAGCCAATTACTTGAAATGTTGTTACATCATAATTCTTATGAATGCATGAGCCAGGTGTCTGCCCTCCATCACCAATGAGTCAGAAAGGGATTTAATAAAAAAAAAAATCCAATCATTATTACTTGCCTTTTGCTCAATTCCTTGTTCAAATGCTTTGATAAAGGAAATGTATTGAAGAGTGCCACTTTGAAAAAGGCAGCAATGGGGATGCATGCGGATAGGTCTTGTTTTGCCAGTGTCGATGTCATGCTGTACTAAGTTAGTACGGGTGCACTCTATGTCCTTGGCGGCAAAGATGTCCATATAAGCCTCAAGAAGCCCACATACCTGCTCACTCTCTTCCTGGCTAAGCCCAACACAGCTTTGTTGACACAGTTCTTCCACATAATGAATAGTCTCTGCTGATGGTTGCCCAACTAAAGCCTCCCCATCCTTCACGGAGCACCTTGGTGGACATGAACCCACAGCTGATGTGAGGATGTTGGCTTGCGCGGTACTTCTTAGCTTTGGTTATAAGCTTTACAGTATGGGAGTCGAGCAGGAGGGTGGCAGCTGCAACATCCACGCAGGGTCCCCATGCTGTCAAAAGATCCAACCCAATGATACAAGTGTCCTGGATATTTGCCAGCCAGAATGGGTGGCTATAGCTTTGGCCAGCCACCTCCATATCAAGGATCTGCCTACCTTTTAATCCGGTACACTCACCAGTGGCTGTGGTGACATAGTGGTTGGTGGGAGACCATCCCTGGGCACCTGGTGTTTCTGTGCCAGGACAGATCATGGAGATGGTTGAGCCTGTATCAATGAGACAGAAAGCTGCAAGCCACCAAGTTTGCAGTTAATGTACAGTCCATGCGGTTTGCCCATCCAGCCCAAATGAAACACAGCCTTACTGGTGGGGGTATGAGCTTCTGGAAGTAGGGAGGGACAGCGCCACCCCTTCTCAGTTTAAATCTGGAGTAATTTCTAGCTGTCGTGGTGCAGGAGCTGGGCAATCACAAGCCAAATGTCCTAGTTCTCCTAGCGTCTCCTCTGTGGTCTTTGCAATGACACAGCAGCCATGTCTTAGGGGCTCCCCCTCATTATCATCCACAGCTCTTATCTGGGCCTCCCGGGGTGACAGTGGTAACAAGGTTATTAAACCAACCCAGTATAGGATCCACCCTCTCTGCCTCCAACAAGGCAGCTGACCAGCTACATTGTCATTGAGAATTGTCAAGAATGTGTTCACGAAGTCTTGCTGGTCGAAGTCTATTGATGAAGGCTTGTAGAGCCAATTTTCCATGAACTGTAGTGTCCAAATCAGGGTAGCCGTGGCATTTCTGCAACATAATGTCAGCTGCATAAGATCCCAGGCTCTCATTGTCAAGGCAGCATGGGAGGACGTTTGGGCAGTGATCGGGCTGGCCCCAAGGCAGGTTTGGTGGTGATTCCCTTCTTCCTTGAAGTTGGGAGGGCCTTCAGCAGGTTGGGCCAGTGAGCAGACTTCTACCAGCTTTGAGAAAGGCCACCTGCAGGTCGTACTAGCTCCATTAGGTTGGCTGGCACCCTCTACCTGCATTGCTCTCTGTCTAGGCTCCTCTCACTGTCGTGAGGAGAATCCACTTGTCTTCCTTGGCCGGCGATGAATCTCACTCTCCAGCTCATCATCTGACATCAATGTAACGTGGAAAGTATTCAGGAAGAATAACATTAGTCAGAGAGAACATCCCTTTAACACGAGCAGACTTCAAGGGAGGGCATGAACATCTAACTCATGCTGCAGAACAAGCCACCCTAAGCATGATGGGAAAATAATTAAATAAGCCAGTGGGCAACACCTCCCATCGCCCCAGTATATATCATATTACAGTAAATATATGCTAAGCGAAGGAAATTGATTTGCTGCTTGAGATTGAGGGAGAAGGAGTAAAGGAGAGGCGAAGGCAATGAGAGCCAGCAGAGGAATAAGTCAGTGTGTCCTCTGCAAGAGGAGCACCTCATGTCATTGTGAGGTTTGCAATGTAGGACTTTGCCAGTAGTATAAACTGCTTTCTAGGCTCACCACAACCACACAAAAAACGCCTGACGAAAACACATAATATTGTTGAGCACCTCCCAGATACTGAAAGTTGGGAAGTTGGGTTTATCTTGAAAAAAGGGGAAGAAGCACTCACTTATAGCACATTTTCTAACAATTGCATGACGCTGTCTTTCAGAAGTACATCCTGCTTCTATCAAAGAACACTTTAACCAGTGCTTTTGTTGTTTTCTTCCAGTGACGCTCAAGGAGGGAGAGAGTTCACACCCTGCACTGTTTCTTGTTTGAAAACTATGTTTAAAACTATGCAGAGGTTGAAAATTCAGTTGAAGTGAAGGAAACCTTTCTTTCCTTGGTGTCGTGGCAAACTCGTTTCCCACCTGGGCTGTTGTGCAAGTCTTTCCTTTTCAGACGGGTTTAGCCAGTTATCACAGTTACCACTTCACTACAGGATCTTCTATTTCAGTTCCAGTAGACTCTGTGTCCTAAATTATGACAATAGAATTTATCCATTCTTTTCTGGAGCCCGAATACAGCAAAAATAAAAAACAAACTCAAACAATTTTTGCTAATCTGTATTTTTACATTACATTACATTACAGACATTTAGCAGACGCTTTTCTCCAAAGCGACTTACATCTGAGAATAAGAACAACTGAGAATAAGAAGAGAATAAGAACATCTGTGTCAACCACATTACTTGGATAAAAACCTTTTTGCTTAATTTTAATTTTCATTCAGCTTAAATTAGAACATGTCTAACTGGAAAAAACTGCGGAGTACAAAGAATCACTTACTTTTAATTTTAAATTACTTAAATTTAATTTTAATTATTTCTATTTGTTTAGAATGTTATTTTTTGCTATATTTTGCCAACATGAACACCAGGAGACAATTCCCACACTCAAACAAGCAAAAATAACTATTAATTTATTCCAGGAGCACAAATTAGCAGGTTGGAGGACACAGTGAGTTAGCATTATTTTAGTTTGAATTGACCTGAATCATGACCCCAGGAAATCAAGACAGACAAGACCAGATAATAAAAAGGGTAGCCTATTTACCATCTTATCGACAGGTTATACGTGGCTAAATATGAGAAGGAATAAACAAATGATGCAGCTGTAGCGTTGATGATCAACCTGATTTCTATGGAAAAGTATATGTGTGGGAATAACATGTATTAGGTAAATTGTGATGTTCCTTAATCATGTCTGTGAGGAAGATGCAGGCATCTCTTCACTAAAAAGGTTCTCAGTCGCAGGGGACACTCAAACATGGAGTTTGTTTGTTTTATTGTGTTTTGTTAATGTGTTAATTTAGCTAAAGATGAATTCTATTTAGTTGGATTATACATTAATTTGAGTTTCAGTAGTTGTTTTGACGCCCGTTGTCCGCAGGGATTGGGTCCAGCCCCCTGCGACCCCGTTTGGGAATAAGCCGTAGAAAATGGATGGATGGATGGATGGATGGATGGATGGATGGATGGATGGTTGTTTTGATTTGCTCCTAACCTCTCTCTCTCTCTCTCTCTCTCTCTCTCTCTCTCTCTCTCTATCTCTGAGTTGATCATGGAGATCAGCATTATCATGGAAGCATGCCCATGAATGTTGCTGATAAGGGCCTAGTATTCAATTAAGCTGATTGGCACTAACCAAGTGGCCTGAGGAGAGAGGGGGGAGATATGGGAGAAATAGTTAATCTTGAATAACTTTATTGGTATTGGTTGTGTTAATGATTGTCGTATATCAGATTTATTATGGGATGTAATAAATAAGCGGGTGTTCGCTAAAGTTGAAGTGGTTCCCCTTTTATTGATATATACGCACGCTTACAGGAACCAAACCCTCAATCCATCGATCAGAAAGTCAGTTCCACCACACCTGCCACAAAGCCAAAGACAAATTTTCTTGTTGGGCTGCTGTTGAAAATTTCTCTTACAGCAGATTAATGTAAAAATTGTTGACATTAAGCTACTGATGTAACATAGATAACACCTTTTGGCCTGCATAGCTCAATGCATTAGATATTCTGTCCTCTCTAATTAACTTCAGTTTAAATCTTGCTATTAGTTCTCATTGGTATAACAGTATAAGTCTCATTCAGTATTTTCTCATTTAAGTGATCCTAAAGTCCATCTGTTGATTCAAACCCAGCTGTGGCTTTGATAAACTCTGCACTTATGAAAACACTTCTTCTCTTTTTCTGAGACTGTTTATTTTAAACATCCTCCGGAAATATGACCTCGAATTTTGGCTTTATTCTCCCACATTTCAAACTCAATATTTTTAACTGAATATGATCCTAGAGATCTATCATGAGTTTAAACCTTTGTCTTCCCTTTTATTTAGCCAAAATTGGTCGGTTCTCCTGCAGCATTGGGTTGGTGTAGGAGGAGACAATCTTATCAGGTCTCAACTTAGGATCCACGGACACCATCTGATCGTTATCAGTCATGTGGATAAAGCAAAGACAATCTGTTAGTTTCAAGCTTGAGTTGTGAAACAGTAGAGTCAGTTTGCGTAGAATTGTCAGTGTTGTTGGTCCTTACTGAAAGATATGGGCAGTAATATGGTGGTTGGAAAGTTCAATTCACTATTGTGAGTCCGGTTAGAACTCCAAAGAGTGAGTCGCTGTCTCTTTATCTTGGTTTATTAACTGAACGGAATTGTACAGTTTGCTCCTTTACAAGCTTGGGTTCTTTAGATGTGGTTTTGATTTCACACCCAAACCTCCAAACAGGGCTTCAAACAAACTGAAACAAAGGCTTAAAGTCTGTTAATAAGGTCCAGACGGGAAGGAGACTGTCTCCTCTCTTCTCTTCTCTCCCCTCTGATTCAACAAGCAGGCCACGGAGAGTCTTGGCTCCGCCTTTTAAAGTGCCAGAGCGTAATTTCTTTAGGCAGCCTTTTCTACAGCCGCCCCCGTATTCACTTGTTAATACGAACAACTAAAAGGCTGAACCAAGGGCTGATTAATCGTCCTTAGGTAAGGCAGGCAGGCTCACAAGTCGGGCCACTGGGCGGACGTAGGTTTTTCTTTTCACAGTCACTTCAACTGATCTGATTCGATTGTCTGGCCCCGGAAAACCTGAGAGACTTTACCTACAGGCCACAGAGCCCGTGGAAGCTGGTTATCTACGACCATGACCACATCTCCCACTTGTAAATTGGTTGATTCAGTCTTCCACTTCTGGCGTGCTTGGAGTCCAGGTAGGTAGTACCTCAGGAAATGTTGCCAGAAATGGTCT
>JBAMHX010045588.1:0-19176 GCA_037177515.1 Pseudomugil tenellus
TCTACATCACTCACATGTATGGAAGGAAAGATGACAACAGACCCCAGGTTAAAAAAAAGCGAAGTTCTCCTTTAATTCCACTCAGCATGAAGTAGTGTGTGTACTTCCAGTTCAAAAACGCTACTTTAGAATATCCCTAGAATATTACCATTGTCGCAGTTTCTTTTAGCGGAGTCTCAATTCAGGGCCTGCTACTTCGAAGTACACAGACTACGCAGGCTACAAAGTGTTCTACGTAGTCTGCACACTTCAAAGTGTGGTTGCCTTTTGAAATGAAACAGACACCTAGTATACACCTAGTATCGCATATGTGCTCCAGACCTCTGTTGCCTAGCAATTTCATATGTTGTTTGCCCAATTAATATTTTCAATATTTTACAAAATACGTAAAAATGAAATTTAAAAAAATTTAAAGTACTGGGCAATTTTTGGTATTTTTAATTACATGTGTCTAAATAAAAACATCAACATCAGTGAAAAATAATCATGATGGATGTAACAAAATTAATTTGTAGTCATGGTACATAGTGCTGCTGCCATTCCAGCATGTCTGCTAGAACCTCTTATATACAGTCTATGGAACAAAAATGTGTGTTAAAAAAGTAATTAGTTATACTTATATCCATAAAAAAACATTCTCTCCAGCACTTGACTGCCAATGACTTCTTGGTGATTGGAGACCGCAAAGGATAAGGTATAATGTGCATTTGTGAAATATAATGTGCATTTGAAATGTGGATTTGAAGTACCCTTCATAATGGTACACTTCATGAATGGCTATCCCAAGTCATAATTGCTGAATTTGGATAGCGTTTAGCACGCCAGCGCATACTTCAAATCTGCACTTTGGAATATCCAGACCATATAATTGAGACATTTGTGTTTGTAGAGTGCAGTGAAACAGCCAGCCTAAGCAGAGCACTCACACACCATGGTATCCACCCACCCTGTCAATTGTTACCGCATCATAAATCATTAAACGCTGTTATACTTAAACACTGCTACTCTCAACACTGCTTATAACAAAGGTATCGCAATGCAGTGAAAGTCCTAATGACAACAACACCTATATGGTACCTTTCACCTTCAAGTCACTCTTTCATTTAAAATTATTTATTTACTGTCCATAACTTGTTCTTAAATTGACTCATGAGTCTTTCTGCTAGGTCTTCCAACTTTTTCTCATTAATCTTCTTTTCTGCAGTGGTCAGTCTATTCTGGTGCAACTGTAAGGTTGGTTAGGCAAAACAAATTAATCATGCTCAGCAATTTGAGGCAATTACTTTAGTAGATTAAATAGTGCATCAACTACAGGAAATAAAAGTAAAGTTTTCATAAATCTACTATCCTTAATGAGAAATATTAAGCAATGGCTGAATCATAGTTACACCGATAATTAGGAAACAAATATTGAAGAGAAATCTCATTTTAAAAAGAAAATCATCTGGTTAATCATTGCAGCAGGTTACCTTTTATGAGAGCAAAGAAAAAGTCACCAATTCTGTTGTAAAATATTTATCTATCATTGACTAAAAGTCATGAATGGATACCCCATACATTGTTTTCTGCTCTTATAGGCTGAAAGTCAAGCGATTTTAGACAAACATTTATTTTTAGTCTTGACACAACCATTTATTTCCATCTGTTTTCAGTGAGCAAGTACCCATTTTCTATAGGTAATCAAGTAGTAGGGGCCATGTAGCCCATCAGGAAGCCATTTGAATGACTACAGCAAATTTGTGACAAAACTGCAAAACACTCATTCCTGACCATGAAGGGTAAGTGCCACTTTGAGAAATTCATTCTAAAGAACCTTTATTCCCTTTATGAGAAAGCTTACAAAGTATCATCACGGTATTGTGCTGTTTTTTTATGTTCTTGGTTTTACATTGTTGGTGATGCAATTTTTTATGTTATTTTTATCGTGCTGCTTCTTTTGGGATTTAGCATCTTGCTAAATCCAGCATAATTACAGCAATATAATGTACATTCATTGAAATGCATTATCTCATCTAAATAAACAGATAAATTTCATAAATAAGAAGTTGAGATATTTGGTGTTGAGAGCTTTGGAACTTATTCCAAGAGATGTGGAGTCAAAGGGCAAAGAGAACATTTGCAATTTGCGTTTTTAATGCTGTGCATTTAGTCAAGCAAGCAGGCTACATAACAAGAGCAATAAATGATTGATGATACACAAGCTCTACTCTACAGATTATCACTGTCACATGCTGATACCAAGATTTTGAAATAAGCCCCAGTTTTTTAAGTCCTTTTTTGGCTTGCAATCTACTCAAGATATGCAAGCCGAATCCAAGCTTTTGTTTATGAGCTATTTAATTGTAGTCCCAAGAGCTTGACTTAAGGCAACTGGGCTTGTTTTTCTTGGTTCAGCATTAAGTTGAAAGCAGCTTTCACTCAAAAAACTTAAAACAGCATTCACTCACAATATAATAGAAGGGGAAAGAATGACAGATTTGCCACAGCCTACAGCTAAACATAGTTTGTATGTAGGAGAAAGAAAGAGGAACATAGGAGCTGAGACCAGTTTCAAAACATTGCACCACTGGGAAAGTGAGTGCAGCTGTGGAGAGACAAAGACTGAATAACATGGTTCAGTTTATTGTAGCAGCCACAATGATAGAGGAAAAAGAACCCTGCAAGGTGAATTGAGTGGATTGACAGATTTTTTGGGGGCAATATTTCATATTTGGCTCCAGGGATTAGGAAAAATAATATTTTCTCCATCCCACTACTGTCTGAATGAAGACTATGGCAATCAATTGGACTCTATATGACCTGCTGAAATCACTTATGCCACTAATTTGCTGGAAGTTATAAAGTCAGAAATAGAAAAATGGAGAACTCCACTCCAGCCCTATTTTTTTTTTTTACCTTTGAAAGGTTCAAAACTAATTCAAGTGATACGGAAGTGTAAATGGTTTTCATAGTGTTCCTCAACTTTTTCGTCAAATCAAGAAAGAAATATTCAACAAAATTTCACACAAGTGTAATCCAGTCACTTAGAGGCAAAAATAGTAGAATAAGACATCATTATCTTTTAAAACTTTATCAAAGAAATTAATTTAAAAACCTAAAGTCCTTGATTGTCTCCAGGAGTACAATCTTTTAGAGTTTTAGTGTTGGGCTTGACACACAGGGAGCGGCATACGACATGGACAGGGTAAGTTCATCGCCCACCAGGTGAAACCCAACACACAGAACAAGACAAACTGCAGCAGCGGTCGCGCATCACTCTGTTTAATCGCTTGTCTCTGAAAAATTTGGTATTATGTTGATGGAAATATCTGCATTTTCAAAGCAGACAGACACTGACGTTACAAATCATTGCATCAAAGATAAAAAGTCAGGAGATTGACATAAGTCTTGCTGTTAACTTTACTTTACAAAGACAAGAAATTTGCAACCATGGAAGTGTTGTAAAGAACAAGTCGCACACAGCTAAAAGAATGTTTTCTTCCATGCTGAAAGTGGTTGTAGAGTAGACAGTACTGGCAATGCACAGCCTGCGCTCATTTAAATGGTCAGTATATTTACACCTTGCTGTTTGATTTTTGAGTCATGTGACAGTGACACAATTTGAATATTTTTCAACCTTTGGAGCCCCTGTGTGCATGTGTACACGAACAAGAGCAAAATTTCACATGCATGAATGTCGTCTGTCGCTTGGCTGGAGGATGACAGCGGTTTTCACCTGATCGTGCCGGTTCCACAGGAAATAAGTGGAGAAGAAATGACATCGTCCTCCCCTTTGTTGAGCCCATTACACACGTTTATATAAGAGAAGAGGTTGGATTTTTCTCCTGTTTATGCAATATTTTTTCCAAGCAAATGGTTTTAAACTTACTGTTTTGCTTGCAGTCGTTTATCCAGTTTTATATGAGAAAATGCAGACCATGAAAGACTCTCGCCTGAAAACTATTACCCTTTAAATTGTACAGGGGAACAAACCTGGGATGACTGAATACACCTTAGCATTCAGTGTGTGACATGCACCATGTAGCACTAGGAGCTTTCTCAGTTTGGAGAATCAGGGATTAATTTTCACAGGGGAGAAAAAATATACTATAAATAGTAATTGCATGTGTTACTGTTTACATGATGACTGCCCTCATAATTCAGATCAGCTGAGTCCATCAGCAGCATGTTAGACATGTTAAAAAACACATGGTTATGTATTAAAAATCAAGGGTGAGTGCATTTGTGCTTGTCCAGCATTATTTTTCTGCCTTTTCTGTATTGACATTTTGAGGTTAGCCAATCTTTGCATCACAGCTCATAAGCTAACCACCATCCTTGCAATGACCAAGAATGAGAAAGACTTTCCTCCACTTCACTTAATTAATCTCTCCACCCAGCCACGCCTTTATCAGTTGAGCTATTTACTTTTCCACCTACTCATTCACTTCTTTTTATATCACAGCTTTATACAATTCGTTCCCCACGCTCATTCTTGATTTGCAGTGATAAGTCATTTCTCAGCTTGGCTGTCATTACTCTTCCCAATGATGAGGTTTATGACATCTCCCCATCTCATTCTGCCGTTGCTATCTCTGCACTCCATTGTACTATGACTTTGTTTTTCAGACACCAACAGAATGGAAATTACTTCTCATTTCAGGAACAATGAAGAAATATGTTCCACTATGTTACAAACCAACATTGTTGGGTATACACCCACATTCAAACACCTAATTATTTCCACTGTCTTTCTTTTCTAATAGAAAGATTTCCTTTTTTTCTTTGACATCATATGTGTTGGCTTTTAGCAAAGCATAGTCTCAATAATTAACTCTTTAAATCCTAACCTAAGAAAGATGAGGAAAATCAATTTTTATCTTTACTTGACCCTTTAACAAAATGCCAAAATAAATATATATTTTATGTATAATAACCATTTACTTTAGGGTGATGTGTCAAAATTATTGTAATGAAATATTCGCCCCCTTGGTGTTCATTCGGGGGAAGAAGATTTCAGATCATGTTCAACAGGTTTCTGAGCAAAGTTTTTACCATAAAATGATGCATAAGATCTAAGAAAACTATCAAATCTTATCAAATATGATATGTTTGACATAGGGTTAATGAAATCTTTGATGTAGGACTGTGAAAAAATATGAAAAATGCATAACATATCTAAAATCAACATTCACCCTAAACAAGGCCTATGCCGTCGGAAGCGACGGCTAGTCGTATATCCCCGAACGGCCCCAATCCTATTCCCCAATCCTCGAATAGACAAAATACAATAATATAAAGCTGTTTAGTTCCAAAGCTCCACCTAGCGTTGAAACTTTAAACCAACCCTGTATGACATCAGGCAGGATGCATCCTGAGGTCATGACCTTTCATTTGCACTTGATTCAAAGTCAATGACAGAAATAGTTCCAGAGGTATTGCCAAAAATCTGTTTTTTTGTGCATAAAGTGCCACCTAGTGAGAAAACCATAAATCCGATAATAGTGAAATTCGACACAGGTCATTCCCTTGGGGAGGTAAACAGGTATACGGAGTATCAAAATAAAATAGTAAATAGTGCCACAGATATTGTCAAAAATCAGATTTTTCATGCATGAAGCTCCACCTGGTAGGGGAACCAATGAATCCCCAAATTGTGACATTTGACCCAGGTCATCCCCTTGGGGACCTAAACAGCTATATTGACTATCAAAATCCAATTGTGAAAATTGCTAGAGTTATTGCGCTCACACGAAAGATATCCGGCGGTGGTTGTGATGGAACCATAGCATCCACAACACTCAGCATTCTGGGATATAATCAGAAACACAAATGAGTTAAATATTTGTACATGAGATTTTTCCCAATGTGTATGTCAACATTACATGTGCATTATTCAGTTTTAGTAGATCTTATGTAATATACAGTAAACTTAGTTGATTCATGGGTTTTGTTTTATTTAAAATACAATCATACTATCCAAAGATTTTGATAATTTAGTGAAAAAAAGTCTTAGTTATGAGATTGTAATCAAGACATCTTAAAATAGTACCAAAAATGCATCTAAATTTGCATCTAAAAAGAACTTTACTATAAACAAAGGGGGCAAAAACAACATATTTGGACAACTGCACACAAAATAGACAAGTGTTGAGAAGCCTCAAGAACCAAACTACTATCTGCCATTGTGAAACAAAGGTCTATAAAATTTATGACACAGCTAATTAAGGTTTACAGTATGCTGCCATTCAAATTAGTGGCTTATCTGGCACTGCTGGAGGAGATGACACATGGAATCTGGAGTGAGCAAATTTTAAGACAAGATGATAAGATCATGAATCAGATCCAACAGCCCCCATTTTAATCTTAGATCACTGTAAAACTTTGCACCTGGCCTTACAAAAATGCTACGGAAGGAACCAAACTATGCCAGGTCGTATCAGTCTCTCTATAAGGGCTGACAACAATGCCTTCTCTGGCATTTCCCTCAAGGAATGAACTGACAAGTTGGGGTTGCTGACTCATTTTCCCAGCTCGCAGAGTGCAAAGGAATGGAACCATAGTGTTGAGCAAACTTTCGGCCTGCTGAAGGGGAGGTGGTGGTGGCTCAATACCAAAGGAGGATGCTTGTTGCACACCTGGAATGGTGAAGAAAGTGAGTATATGTCATTGTTTAAGCTGCGGGCTTCAAATCATGTGAAAAAAGTTGTGGCTTAAAGTCTAGATATTATGGCATGTCAATGTATTTATTGTTCACATAATCTTAAATAACCACTAACATATATGTGTAATTATCAAAGGAGATTCCTTCAAATGAAATGGTGAAAATAAGTTCATATGGGGTTTACCGAAATTTTTCACTTGTGTACTCTAAAAATTGGACATGTCAGTGTGACCGATACCAATACTTGCTCTGATGAGAACTAGTATAAGATATATTTTTCAGTTGTCCAGCGTCTCTTCATTGGCTCCCTGTTACATTTAGGATAGAGTTTAAAATCCTTCTCCTGAGATATAAAGTTCTTCATGACCAAGACCCATTGTATATTAGAGAAGTCGTAGTTCCATATATTCCAAAAGTACTTCGCTATCCGACGGCAGGTCTACTTGTGGTTCTGAGAATCCGATCTTTTGATGAAGGGAAGAGTCTTCAGCTATCAGGCCCTTGTGTTATGGAACCAGTTCCCAGTGTGTGTATGGGATGCATACACCCTTTCTACCTTTAAGATCAAGCTTAAAACCTTCCTTTTTAACAAATCTTATAGTTAGGGATAGTCTAGCCGTCCATTATTTATGCCGCAATGGGATCGTCCCATAATGCACTGAGCATTTCCTGTTACTTTCTCTGCTGCTTGTTTGAATGGACAGAAGTACAGAAAAAATGTATTTTTCTTTTTTTTATTTGCATTCATTCCTTTTTTTTAATACGGCTGTAAGCATTACAGTCGATGAAAGAGTTTCATGAGTCGCACCCAAATCTGAAAGGATTTGCTAAAAGAACATCAAATCATATAAATAATACATCATTGCTCACAGACCAAGGATAAAGACTGCAAACTCCTCCATTTTAGGGGAGATTATTGAAGAAAATTACATAAATTTGGTAATTTTTCTCTCCATATATTATGACATTCTTTCTGTGATTTGTATTTACAATCTTAATCAAAAAGAGAGTAACCTCTTTATTTTAATTTTATGAAAACTTCTCTATCTGAAATAAAGCAGAAAAAGTCCAACATTCAGGACCAAATCAAATCAGATTGAAAGCATGCTAAAGTAAAATCCAACAGCATATGACCCTCAGCTACATGGAACAGCAGATAGTACTTACAGTCTGACAGCTTCACAGAAACCTGAATAACAAATGTGCCTGTATGAAGAACACAAAATCTCATTTGACCAACCACAAACAATGATTTGTTTACTTCATTTTATAAGCATCTGCCATTTTGTTCTTCACAGCGCTCCCCCAGTCCCTGAAGTGCCCTTCAACGAAACACAAACATATCTATCATCTATGCAGGCGCTGCCCTAAAGTTATCTCAAACTCACCCAGGGATGGATTTTTTGTGTCAAAGAAAAAGCGAACAGCTGAGATCTGTGTAAAATTGCTAATAAAGTTATCAGTCTCTACAGTGTGATGGTGGCTGATTCTGGAAGCCAGGAATAAACACTAGATAAGGCTTATCCTTCAAAACAGAGGGCAACAAAATTGAAAAAAATTTTGGGAGATGTAATACTTTTTACACAAGTTGCTAAAATCTACAACTTTGCTGGCCACTGGTCAAGTTGTCTCAATATTTGAAAAAAAGATCAAATGAATGCAAAGGTGTCCTTGAAAAAAAAAGTACTTAAAGCTTTGAAAATTGAGCCAGTCTCAACATAGGATCAAAGTAGGATGACATAAGCTGCTCTGAGCTGAAATAAAACTGAACACTGGGGTGCAGATGTCGACTCCACAGACACTTTGATGAAACTTACGTGCGTGTGTGAGTGTGTGTGTGTGTGTGTGTGTGTGTGGGGGGGGGGGGGGGTACCTAAAACAAACATAAAATGCATACATAAACCAGAGACAATGACTTTAAAGTTGAAGCTTCTTTTTTCAAAGATCTAATTTCAAGTAATTTATCTCAACATTTACTTATCCTAATTTTCTGCTACAATTTCTAAAACTATCAAAGCTTTGCTGCTCCGAGATAAATGTTTGAACCTATGTGAGATCAAAGAGAAGAAGGTGAGGGAAAGAAAAAGGATTAAGTCATCATAGTAAATGAGGCTCTGCATTTTTATCATTTAGACTCAGATGGAATTACAGCACTTAGCCGACAGAGACTTAAAACAGGTTGCAAATGGTTTTTTTCAAACCAAATCCTATGAAAAACACAAAAACAACATAGTTTATTTCTACAAAATCGCTGATCCTCTGACTATCTTTAGATTGAAACCCATGTGTGCCTTTTGTTCTGATTACTGAATCTGTAGCAGCTGTTAGTTTTTAGCAAATGCTTTTTCAATAAGCTTAAATTGTATATTTGTTCAAAGTAATTTGATATTATTTATAGATTACTCAAAGACGACGTTTTAATGAAGCCATTTTAAATCTGAATATAAATTTCTGTTGTTCATGCAACTCACAAACATGTAGCTTTGTGTTTGTTTTGAGGATCATTTCAATGCTGTGTTTGTTCTGTTATATACATCCCTTTAATATTAGAAAAAAATTCTGCTGCTGCTATATAAATATGAGGAAGGAATAAAGAGACAGTGGGACACTAACTGACATGGTCATTTGGCATATGGGCAACTTATTCTTCCATGTCCAAATATGCAAAACTATTGTGTCTGTGAGATTTTACTTCCCACTAAAATAAAGCAGTGAAAACACATTGCCAAATCTTTTTGATTGAAGCCAGAAAGTGGATTTGCCTTTCCTTATCAGTGAGAAAGCAGAGCAAGACAGGAGTATGTCTTAGAAAGACAGATGGACACACAACACATTTTTGCTAAGTATGTGTTGGCAATTGAGCAACTACTCAATCACTTTGGTGACACTACAGCAAATCAGTCAAATATGCTGGCAAAATGAATAATTCTTCTGTTGGAAACACTGTTGACTGGAGACTTTAAAATCTCACACCTGAGGGTGATGATTAGAAGACCTCTAACTGCCAATCAAAGCTTCTACACTGT
This sequence comes from Pseudomugil tenellus, assembly GCA_037177515.1. Lineage (NCBI taxonomy): Eukaryota > Metazoa > Chordata > Actinopteri > Atheriniformes > Pseudomugilidae > Pseudomugil > Pseudomugil tenellus. The sequence goes on from JBAMHX010045588.1 coordinate 9,670, forward strand.
AGCACATTTGAACAAAAGATAGTCCGATTGTGTCACAGTGTCAGACACTTCAAGAACTCCCCTTCTATGCACCTATCCTGGGTTATTGTCAGTGGTTCAATTAAATTGCCAAGTTGTGCTCCAACTATAGCTCCGCTGTGCAGATAAATGTCTCAAGCAAAGCAAAAACTATTGCACTTCCTGTACAATATTTTTGTAATGGTTACTTCCAGCAATGTATTCTAAAACTACAAATATTTGCATTTATTGCAGAACAAGAACTGAATGTTGAACAATGCCATGTCAGAGGTGCCCCATTGTCTATTAACACTTACAACAATTGTGAAAGGACATAACAAATTTTTCCACATCACACGTGAGTCATGTTGGCATCAAACAAAGGAGAGAATCTTTCAGTGCCCCCCTGGTTAAGATTCTCTATTGAAACACCAGATTAGGAGGTAAATAAAATGACAAACTAAAAGATATGCAACTTAATCACTTCTACATATTTGACACATACATTATTTATACACTACCTGGCCAAAAAAAAAAAGGAAAATGTCCCCATAAATGTCACCATTGCTCCAATAAGCTTCTGCAATTATTTATATAAATCAAGTGTTCTATAATTTTTCTCTAACATTTTGCATTGATGATAGGAGAATTTGACCCCTAAGAATAGGCTCATGTAGCTTATCCCAAAGATTTTTAATAGGGTTATGGTCTGGACCAGTGACTGTATAAATACTGGACTGTGCATACATCACATTACCCAAAGGTTTCTGAAGGTTTCCCCCAGAGTTGTCATGGCTGAAAATTGGACTTATTAAAGCGAAAAAAGTTTTTAGAGCCACTCTGTAAACATGTTTATTTCAGCTGTGAAATCAGACATTTTAACATTGGAGTTTATGGGCATTGCTCTCTATTGCAGCCAGTCCCCTAGCGGTGAGGGGTGAACTGCAAGTATTTCGACTTCCTTATTGGCATCACAATCAGCAACCAGAGATTGCCGCCTGGTCTGGACACTGTTGTGGCTATGTGAAAATCATGTCTAGTGCTTTCTGAACATCTCATTTACAATCTGAGCCTGAAAAATCAGAATATATATATAGAATATATACTAGAATATACCCATGACATAAATGGAAGAAGAAAATCATTGATGTAACAATCTGCACATTCAGTAGGCAAGGTGACCTATGGGCACACAATGATGCTCAACCGAGACCTGACTAATCGCAGCACCCCAAGATTAGAGTAGTCTTGCTTGTTTGTACAGTATTCAGTAGGAACAATGGCTGAATTCCTTCATCTGCCTCTATTCTCAATCTAATACGTACACCACTTTACAACAGGGTAAATCTGGACTCATCAGACCACACAACCTTCTTCCTTTTTTTTCTCGAGATAGCCTTACTGATTTGTATGTTATAGCTGTCCAGATTCTTTTGCACGTGTGTTAAAATGTTTTACTTTACCATTAAAAAAATGCCCCGATTTCTACTAATGTTTTTACCTCAATTTGACTTCATCAAAATGTTAGTGATTGCCGATCACCGTCATTCTGTCTATTTTCTTTTATCTGACTAAATTTCTTTCACAGGACTGGTCCACCACATTCCGTAAGACAAGAAGTTGCAGTTAAGGACCCACCAGTCGAGTAAATTGTCCTTGTTTAAATATATTCCATATTTCCTGCAACATTTTGAAGTGTGTCACTCAAGTGACTTACATGTGGCTGTCTTTCAATTTGCCAGAGTTGGAGGAGGTAAAAGTTGACATTTTCTCATTATTTTGTGAGTGACTAATCTGCCAGTCTGTTATATAAAAAATTGGGTCAGAATGAAAATAGTTTATGTACAGTAGTCATCCTATCAGGTAGATAGATTTTATATGAGAGTATGTTTTATATAGTTTGTGCATCATCGTAATAAACAGAACATAAGTTTACATTTTTGCTATGTGTTCCTCTGCTACATCACAGTAACTTCATATTACAATTGTATAATAGCTACAGCCGCTTTATGCACATTGTCATCAAAACTGTAAGGTAATTTTGACATTGCTAGGGATATAAAGGCTAGGGATATTTAGGCTCCTAAAAGACAAATATTACTTGGAATGTCATGAGTAAGTTTTATTGACATTTGAAACAGCAGAATTTTATCATGTAAAATATTCTACTCAGCGTTTGACAGTTTTGGTTAAAATTAAGGCAGCGATTTTGAGTTGAAGACTGTTCTTATTACAAAGACATTGTTAAGACGGGAAAATAGTTCAGACTACTTCCATCAACAACCCAACAAAACATACTTTAATCACACAGCACAAGAATTCAATTGAATAAATTCTGCTTAATGAAACCTTTCATGGAAAAATACCAATAGATAGAATTCCAATTCTAGTCTTTGTTTTGCAGGAACCTTTACCAAACAAGATTTTCTTATTCAGTCTGTATACTGTTTGAAGGAAAACATTTTAGGATTTGGGCTTTTTAAAATTTAAAAGTTATTAGACCAATTCACAACCAATCTCAGCCTCTCAGTCTGCCCCCTCTCCTTCCTCAACATCTCCACCTCTGAACAACCTGGCAGTTTTGACTCTGTCCCAAAATAACACAATGATGCATGCTACAGAAACAAGCATTCTGATTTGGTAATAATTACAGTCATTATTAATAATTGCTAACAATCAGCTCCAAAATAGTTTTTCTGTATTTTTTTCTGAAGTTTTGACTGCAAACAATCCCTGTCACTGCCCTCCATGCCTAGAAAGAGCTTTGCAGAAATATTAGCCCTTTAACATAGTGAATGACATTGTGACAGCCAATCATGTTAGCAAGAAACAAAACAGCAAATGCAGTCAGAACAGTTTAAAATAGTTGGTCTCTGTACATTAGTGATGGGAAGTTTGGCTCTATTCAAAGATTTAGATCACTTATAAGAGTTGGCTCTTTCTCCCAAATGGCTTAATTTAGTATCATTTAGAGGTTTGGTTTTAGTAAAATGTTTTCATTTTCAGCTGTTTATTTGAATTGACTGCCAGGTGTTGATCAATTTACAGTTTTATTAGTATTAAAGTTTTGGCTCTCAGAGAGAATCAGTTCTTCTTGTTCACCACCAATGAATCTGCTCTTAAATCCAGCTTCTTCAGGAACGACACATCACTTCTGCACAAAGAAGTGACCTTCACTCACATTTCTGTGGGTTGGAATCTAAAGAGATGTCTAATATTGGTAGGAACACATCCTTACTTAATTGTAAGAACAATGTTGTGCGCACCTACAAACTTTGAGTTATGTTAGATTCCTGTACTAGAGCAGGAATGGAGAAAAAGCAAGAAGTTATCCCTCCCTCACAGAGAGCAGATATATTTGTACCCAAACATACCATGAAATACAGAGAAAGATGCAGGACACAGGGACAGAGATAGTGTCCTCAGGTAAGAATATTAACGACCGTAACATAAGAAGTAGTTGGTTGCTCCTGTACTATGTTTAAAATACCATACTGGCACTTGATAGTGTTAGTAGGAGCAAATAGAGAGATTTACATTAAAATATGTTATGTACGTTGAACAACAGATGCTGAAGATGTCTTAAAAGAAAGAACCAATGTGTGATTTTATCATGAAGTTTTTTTGTTCAGGTTTTTTGTAGCTCTAAAAATCCACACTGGATCCCAGTGGTTAAAAGTTAACAATAGTTGATCTCACCTATGGCAATATATTTTCAGCACATCTACCACAAAGCATTTCATGTACATGTAACAATTAGCTAGCAAATTTATTTTCCTCATCATGGAAATACTTCTTTCTACCATTAACAATCTGCTACTGAGGTTACATGTACCTTAGAAGTTACACAATGTGGATTAATTTTATGCAGAACCAGCATCCCACTTTAGAGGTCAGACAACATGAACCATGAGAACAGTTACTGTAATCAGTGGATTTACTTTGTGTAAAGTCAAAGTGATAGAGAGTTGAGGATTATCACCTGCACTCGCCTCATTTTTTCCTGCTATTTATTCAAATTTAACAGAGACAGCTGGGATTACTGGTTGCACCAGTACATTTGGTGAGAACAAAAAAACAGAGAAAACACAAATAAAACTCAACAATTCAAACATTCAAGGTGTAATGGCTTTAAACTACAAAATGACTAAAGATAAACATTGTGTTTTAGTATGAATACCCCAGAAAATACATTTTCTTATTTACCAGCACTATTTTTCTTAGCTTGCTGTTAGCTAGCTTTGCACCTCATTGAAAACTGTTTATACCTGCCTGGGAGCTTGTTTGACATTAAGTTCATTTATATGTCAAACAAGGTTATATATTCGCGTTTTTTAGAAGAGAGTAGTGTTATAATATTGATCTACCGGTGCATTTTAAGCTCTAAAATAACAGCATGATTTGTTCTGCCTTTCAGGTAAACTGGACATTCAAAACCATTTTTGGAAGATTTTAAAAGCAATATCAACAGCTGAGTGTTGATGAGCATAAAGAAACAACCCAAAGTGGTGTTTTTCTTCCCTTTGTGTCAGATCATATGTTCCTATATATCGGCACCAATGTGTGCGTTTCCTTTTTAGGAAACATTTGTAGTAGCTTCAGGCACTCAGGAGCAACAGCTGGCACCTGCAATTATACCCACCCAAATGAGACAAAAGTGCACACATGTTGAAAACAAAGACATTGAGGGGAAGACATAGAAAGGGCTAATCTGGACAAAAAACAGCAAAAACATGCAGTTTGGGGAGTATTTGTCAAACAGTGAGACAAAATATTTTACCTTAGGAAAAGAAGTCAAACAGCCAGATAGATGCATCACTCTCAGTGCTGCTACAAATCTTATTGATGGTGAAGGTCAAACGATTGTTGCCTAGAAGCATCATGAGAACTTGGAAATAAGTACAGGGATTCAGACTGAGAAGGGAAACAGGAGCACTTACTCTCACATTGCAACTCCCTGCTCTGATCTGTCGGATCAGTGTAAGGTTTTCCACACCAACAAATCCCACTGCTATCAAGTCCTGGAATATTTTAAGGGGTTAATGAAGTATTATTGATTCCTGTAACACATGTATAGTATAGTACAGTGTTTTAGTTATGTAAGTAAGGAATTCATCAATATACCTTTTGGTACCCAGTTGTGATGAATTTCGCAAGGTAAACCTGAACAAAGAAGGTCACTGACTTTATACTAGACTATAAACAGATTGTTAGCTGTTAGCTGATTGTTAGCTTTTTTTGCTGATAAGGAATAGCTGAGTGAAAAAGTAACCATCTCAGTTAAACCATTACAAATGATTCTTACATGTTTTGTACCCATGCATGTATTTTTCCCCAATGTCCTGAGTACATGATGTTCATTTCATTTAATATGCTCTGATGGAACAACTGCTAGAATGAAATATCATTTTACAAACTAGAAATTGCTCTAGCATCATGGAAGACTGCCTCCCTTATCAACAAATGACCCTGTATTAAAAATACAGGCTCAAAAAACAGATATCCACAAGATCTTAGATTAATAGCAGTTTTGAGACCACCTTATTTCACTTTATTTTGCTTTGAACAGTTTGGTCATGCTTCCAAATTCACTTAATCTTTATTCTGTTTACACTGTTCTCCCTTATTATTTGTACATTGGTAAGACAAATCTTTAGTGTTGGTAACAATTTTCCTTTAATAATGTTGGGAAATATTATGTTTAGGATAAAATACAGAAATCCAGCCATATCAACCCAGCTAAGTAAAAGACACTGCCATGTCTTTTTACCATCCAAATATTATGTACTATTGGAGATGGTATCTTATGCAAATACAACAGTTGTCAGATCAGCTTCTTGTAAGCAAAATTTTTCTTTTGTTTTTTTTTTTTTTTTTTTTTTTTTTTTTGGTGTTTGCTTTGTATTTCACAATTCAGGGTGATGATTTCTATCAACACTGCAAAAACTAAAATCTAAGTAAGATTAAACATCTCAAATCAAGGACACATATGCTTATTTTTTTAACGTAAGATAATTATTCTTACTTGGTGTTTTTTAAATGATTTTTTTACTTGTTTGACAGGTTAACTTCCCTTGAAATAAGATATGTTATCTGCCAGAGCAAGAAATTTGATCTTATTTCAAGGAAAATTAACCTAATTTGTGTAGTTTTGTAATTTCTTTTAAAGCCAGTTTTTGTAGTAAACTTAGTCACTGGTTAAATGAACTGCCAAGCAGAAAGACAGCGCTAGACGAACGCACCCATTTTGAGTAAGCGAGGAACCAAAGTAGCCCAAAGTTCCCTGTTTCAAAGGAAAACTTAAATGAGAAGAGCTCTAAATTAACCCAACCTGTTAAATTGTGGTTGTATTTTATTTTGGTCATTAAAAAATTGTTTTGAATCATTTTGGTAAATTATCCTATTAAATTTCCATGATGTATCGTACCTTGATGTTATGAAGGTATGATGTATTATACCTTTATTAGTGTAAATGGGGACATTTGCATATAACTGCCTGCCTTAAAGGGTTGCTGTATGACTAGTGAAATTTAAACCAAATTACATCTAACACAAAAAAGAAGAATGTGTTGGTGCTGGTTGAATGTAGTAAGGAACAAGGCTAGTTACAAGTAATGGCAGTAGAGGACAAAAGAGGAAGTGAGATAAAGAAAAAACAAATGTTATATACAACATGTCATTTGGCAGCTGGTGTTCAGCCAAGTAAAAATGCAATATCCTGGAAGGACGGCCACATTTACATAAAAAAAGAGAAAAAGCCATTTGATTGCTGGGACAAATATGCCTCGAATGGAAGTTGTGAAAGACCAAAGTCTCTTGGAGAACATCAAGACAAAAACTGCCAGACAGAAACGAGAAAGGAGAGAGAACGTAGTTGCCATTGTTTGGCTTCAAAAACAGATTTAATAGACATGTATGATTACATGCTTTCAGTTGCACATATAAACAAGATATTCACACACATTTCACACATATAATGCCCACATTAATGTGGGCATGACAAATTACTCATACAATACGCTACAAAACACAATAGAAATGGAACATCCTATTTACAACTCAAATAAACATCATAATGAGATATTGGCTTATTTAGGTCAGAATCAATAGAATGAATATCGTCCATTAACACACAGCTAATGTGTGAATCACTATGTGATGAGCTGTGAGACACATTATACTCTCAGAACTGAGTAAACCCAACATACCAGTCAGTTGATTCTAGACAAATCAATTGGAAACACCTTTTAAGAAACACGGCTGGAGCCACGCAAGTACTCTATTTAAAGTTTTAGACATTATTTTATTCTTTTCATGTATCACTTTTGTTTCTTTGCTCTATTGTGGACCACGCCCTAATTCTAAATCAATTATATGCATTATAACATACCGGTAGCGAGTAAATATTTTTGCAAAAAAGTCGTATAAAAATAAGTTTGAATTTGCTTTTATTTACCGTATTTTCACAACCATACGGTGCATTTAAAAGTCTTAAATTTTCCCCAAAATGTACTGTGCACCTTATGGTGCGGTGCGCCTAATGTGTTGTTGTGTGACTTTGGCAAAGACATTCACTCGCCATAGACGTAGGAGAGGAAAGCGTGAGAAAAGGAGGAAGTGCGGCCACTGTAAAAAAAAAACAAGTAGAGGAAATTAACACGGACCAGCAAGGAAGAAATGGACTATTAAAATTTATAAAATGTTAGTGTGAGCATCAGACTCGTATTTTGGACCGCTGCCAGTAAAGGACTGCCAGGTAGCGGGCAGAGATGGACCAGCTGGAATCGGCTGTGCATCTACAAGCTACCATAATCAACAAGTTAAATAAAGTTTTAAAAAATTCACGGACTAGAAAAGGAAGCTGGGATGCAGAAGCAATGAATGCGGTGAACGGAGGTAAACAACCGGCGCCATGAACTCCATCGCGGTTGAGTTAAACCTCCTGTCTTCTTATGTTACTCATATGCGACGGGGAGGGAGGCGAAACATTAAGCGGTCAAACATGCGTGTTTTATTGATATATTTAACGTGCCCGCGCCCTATAACCCGGTGCACCTTATGTGTGTGTTAAATACAGAAAAAGCACCCGTAAATGAAACTGCGCCCTATAATCCAGTGCGTCATGTGATGGTGAAAATACGGTATCTCATTTACTTTTGTTCTGGTCAATAAAATCTGTGAAACCTATAAACATCTATCCAGTAATAGAGACACCTGTGAAATTTGTCTTATATTTAAAGATTCTCTGACCCTTAATATATAATGAATCAGCAGGTCAGCCTCAACTGAATTTATGGAATAAGGGAATATTAACTATAAGCAATATGTGTTTTACATTGGAGGCTATTGATACTTGATAAGTTCAGATGGATACTTTTGTTAACAAAAGATAAACAAGACGGGAAAAGAAACTGTCTGAGAACTGATGAGTTTCTTACATCCACTTGTCCTCCTTCCTAGTCTGTCTTTGGCTGCAGGCAAGCTAAATTAGACAATCCCAGGCTGCCAACAATAAAGAAAATGATTCAGTCGCTGTGGTTTTGACACCTAGTATCTCAGTCCCTCACGGGCACTAGGGTTTATTCACTGGCAAGGGCAGGGCAAGATACGGACAGAGAAAGACTCCCCAAGGGATACCAGAAAAATAAGGCAGAGTAAGAGAAAAGACTTAAGAGGGAGTATGAGATTCAAGAAAGAGGATAGTTGAGAGAAAAAAAATCAATGAGAAGCAGAAAGATGATGAGTGAAAGTGAGTATGTGCCTATTTTGAATCAATAAGTCTTTAGGCCTCTGCTCTTTTACACTAAAGACTTTCATCGCAACTGAACTACTAAAAAGCTGGGGCTGCATCATTTCAGGGAAGATAATTACTGTCAGAAACTGCACTGACGGGAAGAATAGACGATGTGTCATTGTATACTTAGAGCCAGGATTAGACGACACCTATGCCAACAGAAATGCCACTTCCAACATCTTCGGTATTTTTAACCTCACATATCCAAACACCCTTTAGATCCGGTTCATCCTAACAATGTTACGGTACAGACATGCTCTGTACCTCAATCTTTGCTTTAATGAAAAAGGAACAAAATTACAGAAATGTATCTGTTGTAAGTCAGAGTTTATATGGTAAGAGTTCAGGACAGAGCTGGACTCAGGCAAGAGGAAGATGAAAGGTTGCTGTGTCTGCACAATGTAAATAGCGAGTCAGTACAAGGCACATTAGCCACTGTTAAATTGATTTGTCAGCCTTGTTGTCGTTAAACAGCCTCAGAGTGATAAAACTACTGAAATTGGAGACAAAGGTAATAAATAAACAAGACAAAGATTTGGTTGCATCTACAGTGTGGCCAATCAAATATTTATAAACAGATATTTATTTAATATATGTTTTAATAAAAATCCATTTTTAGTTAACCTCTTAAGCCCCAGTCTCTTTTTTAAGTTTCTGTGCAAAAACGACATACCCAAAATGAATAGAGTATATCTCTGCATCTACAAGGTCTATTT
>JBAMHX010046167.1:0-19056 GCA_037177515.1 Pseudomugil tenellus
TATCCATTTTCAACTAATGTAAACACCCCCTCCCCCTCCTAGATGACAAGCTATATTATATCAGACACAAGGGTTCACCAAATCAGACGAAGGCCAGAGTTTTGTGTGGAGCATCAGAGCCAGACCCCATTTTTAAAGAATTTCACGCAAGTGAAATTGGGGCGCACTGTGGCCAAATAGAAAAAAGAGAAAAGGTAATACTAGCACCATTGTTATAACAAAACTTTGGTTTACAGTGAAAAAAGAAGAGGTATTTAACAAGTTTAAATCCACTGGTGTGAATCAATAACTAATATGGACGATTCATAATATTAACTAAAGTCTCAAGTCTATATAATATGTTAAAAAATGTCATGAAATGACACAAATAAACCAATATTGTAGTATGCTAAGTAAGACTTAAAAAAAAGTTTACACACACACATATATATATATATATATATATATATATATGTATATATGTATATATGTATATATGTATGTGTATGTGTGTGTGTGTCTGTGTGTATAGAGAGAGAGAGATATAAATACATAGACATTTATGTTATAACCAGGGAGAATAATTTCAGAGATCTGTTGTCACACAGAAGTAATTCTACCCAGTCACTTAGAGACACCATTGTTTAAAGATTTTGGTTGTGTGCATCATATAGTCTAGAGTCTTATTTCTTGTTGTGAACATCATGAAAGACTCATGTACCGTCTAAATATTTTCATGATGGAAGGACGCTACTCAGACAGATGGTTTACTAAGGTCAGAATGACATCAGTTTAGGAACATTATAGAAAGCCAAAATGCTGCCACACTGGTGACTTCAAAGTAGCAGAGGCATCTTCCTCTGCAAGCTGAGGAGAGCAAGGGCCCCAGTCTCCATCATGCAGTCCTTCTACAGAGGCATACATTGAGAGCATCTTGACCAACTGCATCACTGTGTGGTATGAAGCCTGCACCTGCCCTAAGTCTCTTCAGCGCATCATGAGGGCATCAGAGAAGATCATTGGTGTCTCTCGCCACTCCATGACCAACATCTACAACTCCCGCCTCACCTGCCAAGCCATCCGCATGCAAGTGACCCCATACAATCTCACAGCCTCTGTAGCCTGCTATTGTCAGGAAGGAGACTGAAGAGCCTCTGAGCCAAAACCAGCAGGCTCAAGGACAATTTCCCTCATCAGGCAGTTCGGAGGCTCAACTTCCTTCCTGCTCTGCCCCGGCTCCTCATTAGACTAGGGTAGTGCATTAGACTGCACTACCTCATTTTATGTATACGTAAATATCACCCATGCCTGTAATTGCAAATGTGATTGTCACTTCTCAGACCATTTTTAAATTCATATTTATTTTTATATATCACCATTTATCTATTTTTATGTGCTGTCTGAGAGGACTGAAATGTCATTTAAGCTGTATGTTTGCACATACTGTATAGTATATTTCACAATAAAGCTGACTGAGTTTGATCTTCTATTTCAAAGTTGTCTGATGGCACCATGCTCCTTAGTGGTGCTGCTACAATTCACAAATACAATATGCAATAATGACATCAGGGTCAAGTGTGCCAGATTACGTACAATGTGTAAGAGAAAAATCTTACAATTGGTCCACCATGAAAACAAACGTGTGGTCCTCTTTGTCCACCAAAACAGAAAATAAAATACAGGAAAGAATTCAAATATTTAAACACTCCCAATCACATGCACTTTCCACACCCATACTGCACAGCACAATTCTTTAAGGACATCATTTGTTTCGATAACGAACAAGAAGTGAAGTTTGAAAATAAACAAACCTCTGGCTTGGCACGAAGGTTAAACAATATTGTGGAGATCCTCTCACACTAAAGGCCAGCCCACCCACAACCGCAGTTGGTGTCGCCACCGGAACGGCCATTCCCCAGGGCAATGCAAGGGCCCCCCCACAGAAAAGATGTCCTACGACATAAACAATGCAGACCGAGCAGGCATAGCCTCCACAGCCCCCAACGCTCCGATTATTATGGGTATTACTGTTGCATTCAACTTCCAGGCCTCCTCCAGTTCTTCCTTGAGGCCTTGGTACTATTTTCCAGTTTCTCATGCTCCTTTTTCTTGATATTTCCATCATTGGGGATGTATATAATGATCACTACGGCTTCCTTAGCTGCGTATCCATGATCGCTATGTCCGATTGGTTTGCCATTACCATCTTATCCGTCTGGATCTGGGATCATTCTTGAGTTTGCCACTGGGACTTAGGGGTCTCCACTCCATATTCTGCACTACATCTGTGCAGAATGCCGGCTACTTGGTTATGGCACTTCATGTATTCTTTACCTGCCAGTATTTTGCACCCTGCTGTGAGGTGCTGGATTGTTTCAGGGACTCTTTTGCATATTCTGCACCTGGGATCTTGTTGGATATGGTAGATCTGGGCCTTGATCGCTCTGGGGCTCAAACACCAGGAACACATTCCTGATTCCTCATTACATCACCAATCACTGTCTAACACTGTGGACTGTAGTCGAGCAGCGGGATATCGAAGGGGTTGAAACTGACAATCTCTCAATGACTTAATAGGAGCCAAACCCACAAAATACTGTTTATTTGCAATGCGGAACGACGGAGAGCCTGGGCCAAAAGGAAGGTTAACAGGATTGATTAACGGTAAGGATGGATGAACGAAAACCTGTAGGGAAGGTGGAGGAGTCCAGGAGGGATGCAGGGTTGAGGAGCAGGAAGGCAGGCTGTGGGATATCCTGGATAACAGGGCAGGCAGGAGCAACAGGAACAAGAATGGGTGTTGACATACATTCAATGTCCGACAAAGGAATGACTGTGAGCTGAGGAATATAAAGCTGTGAGGGAATCAGGAACAGGTGCAAGTCATCAGGGGTAATGAGCCTGGTGGCGGGTGACAGTGATCTGGCTGAAAGAGTCCGGAGCAGGGCATGATACAAAGTCTCCAAGCCCTGCCCCCAGGCAGTGAGCCCGCGTACTCTAAACTGAAACATCAGACACACTTTCAATAGAGTTCTGGTTTTACTTTTGAGACAAAAGGAGATGATGCTTCACCCTTGCAGTGAGAGATGATTAAACAGAAATACAATGCCATGTTGGACAGAGCACGTGGCAACTATTATCTGAGAAACCCAGATAATGAATTAAGCTTAATTATTTTTGTAACGAAGTTGAGCCTCTGACAGAAGTTAGATTTTCCCACAATTTAATCTTTAGACAAGTTTTTCCCTTTTTGGACTTTACTGCACCTTTTCCCATCTTCGGCTTGAACCACCTTGATCCGTAACAACCACCATGCCATCAATCCAAGAGAGACAAAGCCAGGCTGTGAACCCCCAGAACAGGCCTTGTCACTAATTCCAACTTGGCACCAAAACGGACCGACACCGTACAAGCGCCCCGAATGGGATAGGATAGCCTAGTCAACTTGTCGTAAGCTTGCTGTTCTGACCGAACCCAGTTTCTGCACCAAAGAATTATCCCTCTCCGTTTATGATGGTTGGCGAGTTATGGATCTTATATCATCCAGGGTTCATTAAACATTATATTACAGTCATTTAGCAGACGCTTTTCTCCAAAGCAACTTACATCTGAGAATAAGAACAACACAAGCACTAAATCCAACAGTAGGGGACATCATAGATAAGTCCACACGTGTTGTATACATTATACTTTGACTGCACCTTGTATTTACTACATATTATGATCACACATTATTAATTAATTATTATTAATTAATTAATTATTAATTAAGTCCATGAAGTGACTGGATTGGTCCAAAACAAGGAAGTGTAGAAATAATGAGTCCAATCAATGTGCCGGTGATCTAACAGCAGGTGAGATGAATGTGGTTGATGATGATCCTTGTTGCAGCTCATATGGAAGTGGAGGACTGGCTGATTGGCTGTTAATGTCTATAGGTATGGGGATGTAACATCTGGCCCCTCTCGATGTGGAGGAGCAGCAGTTCTATTCTGAGTCTCTGAGACTATGAGGAATGCAATCAATGCAAGTGTTAATGTGTTGCATACTAGTACTGTTATGAACTCAGTTAAGGAAGTGCCCGTTGTATACAGAAAGTATGGAGAAGAGGGCATTGTCCATCAGGATCATAGCTATGTAGAAACTTTATAAAAACTCCAGCGGAGGTCCCAACAACTGAAATGCCTGTGTCAACTCCAGCTATGAGCAGATCATTTTCTTCATCCTCTTCGTCCTCCTCTCACTCAGATGTTGGAGATAGGTTTTATGTTCTCTGAAGAAGTGGACATCCCTGATGACATGGAACATAAAGAGAGGTGTAGATACATTGTTTTCAGCGAGTTCTTGAATGAGCTATTGTGTCACTGTCCTTGCTGTGGGCAGCTGGTCCTTGAGACATCAAAGACCCACAGTGGATCGCTTCGTGTAAAACCTGTATGTGCTACCAATCACACTACAGTGTGGAAGTCACAGCCAAAGAGCCACAGATATGCAGAAGGAAATATGCTCCTATATTAAACTGTGTTCTTTGCATGGTCCACATACCACAGATTTAAATTTTATAGGCTTGCGTCTTCCCTCTCAGACAACTTTCTACTGCATTCAGGACAGCTTTCTCTTTCCAACTGTTTTTCAAGCACGGCAGGTGGAAAAAGAAGTGAGAAAAGAAAAGGTAAGTTGACATTTGCCTTGTAGGTGATGCTCAATAGGATTCACTTGGCTAGTCTGCAAAATATGGAACTTACACATTGATGGATTCTGCAACAAGCAGAATAGTTGATTTCGAAGTGGTACAATTTCTGAGGTGAGCTACTAATAATTGACTACTGTTATATATCAATGGGCAACTGCCAACTTGTTTGGCTGAGCTGCAGGCATTCTCCTCAGATGTTATCAACCAAGTGTAACACACTATTGCATGTTCATCTTTCCTGACAGATCAAATCTTCCCATGCAATGGAGCTGGAGGGTTTCAAGAGAACACTAGAAAGAGATCAGGCAGAGATTCATGTCAAAGTGGTAGCAACAGACAGTCCATCAAAAAAGAGATGGACAATAATCATCAGGACATTGTTCATCAGTTTGATGTTTGGCACTTCCAAAAGCATAAAAAGAGACTACAGGAGAAAACAAAGCTAAAAAAGCATGCTGACCTACAATCTTGGGTTCAATCCAGCAACCATCTTTGGTGGTGCTCGGCTACATGTGGTGGTGATGCAAAATTGCTCAAGTACGAACTCAATTAAACCATTTCTGCATTAGTGTTTACTTTGCGTACTGCAAAGTGTATAAATTGATACAGCTGGTAAATTTGATGCAACAAAACTGTTTAGCTTGAGCACACTTGTCACTTTTATACTTCTGTGTTAACCTTTTTTTTCTTTTCATGTTACAATTTCCAGAGAAAAGTGGACATCTATCCTGCATCATGTAACTAACAACCACCACTGGGACACTGATGAAGTCTTCCAATCATGCCAACATCCACCCCTTATAAAAGAAGAAACCTAAAAGAAGAAGTGGCTGAAAGCTGGCAGTGAGTCCCACAAAGTAGCTACTACAGGCTCTGTCGTTGGACAAGCAGCTTCTAGGGGCGATGGACAAGCTGACCTTGTTCTATTTGTTTTGTGTGATTTGTGTGTCACTACCATGTTTAATGTCACATTAACATGTCACAATGCATCCTTTAATCTTGTACCATTTGTGTTTTAAGAACAACCGGACCTAAATGATTACTCAGCATCTGATCTGTTTCTCTTGACGTAAGTGTAATACATGTCTCCAAGTGTCATATGTAAGACAAGGTATGACAATTTCATTAAGGAAGATACTGGAAGACGATGAAAATTTGGGCCTTACTCAGAAGACGCTTCATTCTACTGGGAGGCAGAGGTTAGTTTCAATAACAGACATATAAAATAGGAACTGAATAGCAGTTACCTTAAATTAATATGTGGATACCTACACAAGATGAAAAGAAAACCAAAAGGGCGCCATTACATTGAGACAAACGAACAAGTGAATGTGGAATCACAAAATAAAGATAAGGCTGGAAAAATGACAGGTTTTCCTACTCCAAAAAAATAAGAATAGTATATAAGTTCATTCCCTAACCCGAGTCCACTTGTATCTGATCACTTTATCAAGTTTTCTTCAGGGTAATGTCAGATTCAAACTAAATCAACTCAATACCTTTTACCAGTGAGGATTTTCACAAGATCAGTATCAAATCATAAAAAATGTGTAGATACCCCTAAGATGACCTGTTTCTTGTATCTGAAACATTTTCTTCTACTGATAGATTTATGACTGAATGATCTGAGTCTTAAAAAAAGATGTTGACTCTGAAGGGCAGAGAATCCCTCTAGAGTTGCATTTGATGCACACACTCTCCAGATTGCAATTTGTTATCATTTTGCCTGTTTGTTCCATAAATCCTAATACTCTTTTTTCACTTCAGAAAGAAACTCCTCGTCCTTTGTTTCTAAAAAAATCCACTACACACTGATCACCAATTTGAATATTGATATTGGTTATGCAGTCTTCATCTGACAAAAAGCATGTTGTAATGATATCGGTTTCCCTACGGATAATGTTGTCCATAATGGCTCGTTGACGGCCTTCTGAAGAGATACCAGTTCCATATACAGACTTATTACACAGGGCTTTACCTTCCCAGTATAATGTCTCAGTGCCTTCTTTGCATCATCGGCCACATCTCTCAGCGTACGTAATTTTTTTCCGCTCTCCGTCAGTATCATCATTACATCCCCCAGATGCTTTTCAAATCAGTCAGGGGCAGGTTTGACAAAAATTTTGTCTTTCACAACCAAAAATTTTTCTCATCTCCGTTTACACACAAACGATTCGATTGACTTACAAACTCTTTTCTGGGCCCATAGTCTGTTGATGTTTGTTGTGAAATGGTGGTTCGGAGGTGTGGACCCAAATTTAGGAGGAACAAGCAGGAGGCAACAGGAATGCAGGTGTACTTTTGTACTTTCAATCTACCCAACTCAGGGAACATAACACTGACGGCTCAAACATTGATCCGGCAACAGGAACACTATAAATATGCAAGGAACCAAACAAGAAACAGGTGAACATGATAACTAATCAAACAGATGACCAAATTAACAGGAGAAAAAGCTGAAACAGAAACACACGGAAAACCCTGCTAAATAAATCAGGTAACCAGGAGAAACCTAATGATAAACCTAATACAAAAAGTTCACATTATGACAACTGTAACAAATGGACACCGGGAACCGAAGGAATAGTTACAAAGCTTTGTTTAAATATGAAAATGAGGACTGAAAGGGGAAATCCAGAAAATCGTGTTCTTAGAGCCAGGCTGGGGTCAGTGCCAGGAAGCGAGCCAAGGAGAATCCAGAGACAGGCGTGAGTCAGAACCGAGTAAGTAAGCCAAGAGGAATCCAGGGCCTGCACAACACCCATGGAAGATCAGGTCCAACAGTCAACCACTTGCCAGGGGGAACTTCACAAATCAGTGCACTGGTGGTGCACCCCAGGAACCCCCAAAACCTTCGACTCAATGCCCCACCACACTCACCCCAATGCCACAGAGCCAACACCCACGAGGCAGGTAACATAAGACACCATAGCTCTCCCCCCCTGTCACCCACTTACAAGTAAATGTGAAGTGTGTGTTGTCCAGGGCAGTAAGCACAACATGGTGGAAGCAGGGCTGCCACCATACACTATATTACCGCCCCCCAAACTGTTGTGTTTTGATAAATAACTGTAATTTAAACTGAGAAGTGAGCGACTGCTAAGTGCAGCAAACAAGGCCACCCTGATGTCATCACTCATCATGCCTAGCATGACATGCACGTCTCCTAACACCCTACCTGAGTGTGTGTGATGGAGAGTGAGAAGGTGTAGAGACTGGAAATGGTCTAGAAGGAAGGACACTTCTCTGCTAGCGGGATTCAGCACCCAAAACCTCTCCTAGGCCCCAAGAGCAGAACAAGCCAGGAGCTAACAAAGAGGGACAACCAAAACCAGCCCCAGAGGGCAGCTGCCATAATCAATGGGGGAGGGGGTGCGAAGAACGGGAAAAGGAAAGAAGTTGACCCCAGATACCTGGCCCACTGCCCCAACATGTATCCATGACCCCCCTGAAGAACACATCAAGATCCCTTTCTGCATGCACACCCATATACTCACACTGCAAACTGTTTGTGCATTCCGGTTACAAGTTCTCCATCTGTGAGGTTTTTTTTTTCAGTACACGTGGCATCACTGTCACATGCAAAACGTCATTTTTGAATACAGATTTTTCCCTTGCTGAAACCTCTAGAAGTTGTCATGAGGGAGAAATGAGGAGTAGATTAACCTTGGGGACATCCATCCATCCATTTTCTACCGCTTATTCCAAAACTGGGTCGCGGAGGGGCTGGAGCCAATCCCAGCAGCCAACGGGCGAGAGGCGGGGTACACCCTGGACAGGTCGCCAGTCTATCACAAGGCCACACATATAGACAAACAACCACACACACACACTCACTCCTAAGGTCAATGTAGAGTCCCCAACCAGCCTACCCCCAAGCTGCATGTCTTTGGACTGTGGGAGGAAGCCGGAGAACCCGGTGAGAACCCACGCTAACACGGGGAGAACGTGCAAACTCCACACAGATCGAACCAGCAACCTGCTTGCTGTGAGAGTGCAGCGCTAACCACCTCACCACCGTGCAGCCCCTGGGGGACATCAATGGGCTAATTTGTGGGACATGAGGATTCGTATAATCTTGGGAGATATGAGGAGTAGAGAGTTGTGGGTGACATAGGGAGGGGGATAACCTGGAATACACTAACAGGAGGACATGGGGAGGGGTTATAACAAGGGCTGGACTGGGACAATAAATCGGCCTGGGCATGTTGAGGCCAGACCAGCCCACCGGGTATGGATGGAAAAACAATTACAGGTGAAAAATACATTTCTTGTAATAGCGCTTGCCTGATAAATTTAAACCATTTTCTCAGTCAGTCAGTCATTCTACACTTCTTAGTAGAAACAAAAAGGCTGCTTGATGAGGACAGGATATAATGGGATAGCCAAAATTAAGACAAGGGAATAATACATGTTCACTGATGAATATTATTATTAATAAATGGGAGATTTAGCTATATTTTTTATAGATTATTTATTCCACACAAACAGCAGAGCAGCTCAGAATATTTCCTCCAACATGGAACCCTTTAAAAAGTGATAATCAAAAAAGTACTCACAGTACTGAGCTATGTACTCCAGAGAAATAATCATTTCCATGCTATACTTACAGGACTTGGAGAAAAACAAAATGATGCATGTTGGACTAAATCTCCTGAGGAAATGAACATATTCTTGGATCCTAAAAAGTTTGACAAAATATGACACAGCAAAGCAAAAATTAGACAGATATTACTGAAAGTGAATGGTGCTTTCATAAACTACAGTATGTATCCATAGGGGTGTCCTCCACTAAGGATTTTCATAGTCCAACCTGATTTGTCAGATTTTCCCTCATTGATGCAAATAATCTTGTTTGCTTCTTTTCCAGCTCAAGAGAGAAGACTTATCTGATCATTTTGTTTAAAATGTGCCTATAAGCTCCGTTAAAATGTAGAAGGTCCTTATAATATAGGCTCAGTATTTAATAATGACATGTTAGGTCATTAGAACAAAACAATTCTTCTATTGTATTTTTATTTTTTAAATTGCACTGGAGGCTTAAACCTAATGTGTGTTTGTTTTTGGCTGAACAATTTAAAGTTGGAAAAAAGATAATTAAATGCGCGTAACAGCCTGTGCCCGTTCCTCTGCATGCGGTGCAAAAGTCATATAAAGTAAAAACATATAAAGTAATTCCAATAACCTCCACTGAATGAAGTAAATACACAGCTACAAAAAATGGGCAACAATAACTGACTAAAAGTCATCCATGTAAAAGGGAAAGTAAAAATTAGAAAGTGCAGAGCAACAAGCTGCTTATATACCGCGCTGCTTAGACGCAGTGAACTCCAAGTAAAGTTTATTAAGAAAATTAAAGCCGAGAGCCCCTCCACAACAGAGCGCAGTAGCTACGTCACGCAGCGGGGTTGCTGCGTGACTCTCAGGTTCAGCTACTGTTGGAGCGCTGCTCTCTGGAATCTAATTTAGCGTATCGGCCAGTCATTGTGGCTTAGTAAATTATTATGATCCCCAAAAACACGTTCTTTATTAGTTTAACTATTTGCATAATACTCCAGCAGCGCCTGCAGTTTCCTCAACTGGAGCACCATCGGCCCACCGAAAGTATAACCTGGGGGACATGAGAAGTGGACTGACTGAAATTCTGAGATCAAAGTCCAAATTCTTATTTTAAAAGTTTGCCTTCTGAAAAAAACGGAGATTAAAGTCAGAATCCTAATAAAAAGTCACACTTCTAAGATTAATATCAGAATTCTAAGATAATGTCTGATTTCTGAGATTGAAGTTGGAATTCAGAGATTAGTCAGAATTCTGAGACTAAAGCTACAATATGGAGAATAAAGTCAGAGTTAAATTTTTAATATAGTTTGTGAGTGGGAGTGGCAAAAATATTTATTAGTGGAAGTTTTGAGTGAATGAGAATTTTTAAGGGGTGGTTTTATCTGCACTTCATGAGGAAAAACAAGTTACGGCTTCATCTCAGCGGTTTCATGTTAAGTAAGAAATTCTGGTTGCTTTGGTTTTTGCCATCAGTCATCTTCCATTAATTAAACCAATCTTCATTAATGAAACCATTTTTTATGTTGTCCAAGTTGCATAAAGGCTGTCTGAGCTAGCTGCCAATGCAACTAACCTGAGCGAGGCTTAGGATATATGCTGACAGCTTCTCAGACCCACATAGCTGAGTCTAACACTCCTCCACATTTTCTGATAAACTGGAATGAAAACAACTGCCTGACAGGATGTTTCGGGAGAGTAAAAACACATGAATATAAACTCGTACCCCAAGGGTCTTGCATCAGACACACAGAGAGATAATACGGCAATGCACTCAGAATCACCCCTCATAGTTTCCAGCCATGAAATTTCAGCTTTAGCAGAGACATAGAGCGAATAGACAAAGAGCTCACTCCAAATTTTACACACCCTCCCACAAGAAAACCTGGCAACTTTGGATTAGTCCAGGGATGCCGATAATTGGTGCCTGGATGGTTTGGTGCCATACTAGGCCAGATGTTAAATGTGATCCCTTTTCCTCTTGCATAAGTCCTGTTTTATCAGCCAATTCCCTGCAGTGTAATGACGCCAATAAAAAAAAAAAAAAAAATCAGGGCTTCATTAGCATAGTTATATAAGCTGAACTAATGAACTGGGTTCAATCCCTGAGCCAGGACCAGAGCCGAGGCATATTTAGAAGGTGCATTTATAAGGATTTTATCAATAAGAACTGAATTAATAATGAAGCCTTCATGTTTTTGTGTGTAGTCCTTTGTGATCAAGAGGCATGGAAATGGTTTACAGCATAGTAACATTCATGCTTTAATCTGCTGAATGCTTGCATTTGAGCGAGGAGAGTAGCACAGTCTGAGCCATCCTGAGTGCCACGGTGACGGTTTGAGAGAGGCACAAAGAAAAAAAATGAATAGGGTGAGGAACAGGTCGAGGAAGGGAATAGGGGAAAAGGTTCAGAGACTGAGAGTACAGGATGAAGCAAAACAGGAATAAGCTGGGTTTGGTCTAGACAAAGATGCAGCGAGTCAAAGACCAGAGAGATGAGGGTAACAGCGAAATGCAGAGAAAGAGAAGACCAAAGGGGTCAGAGGGGGGAACAGGAAGTCAGGGCTCTTCGGTGGGGAGGGTCTGTCTTTCAAAACCTTTTGTTTGACATTTTAGCACTCTGTCTGCCTCCCCAGCCGCTGCTGTGAGAAGGGTCTGTGTTTTAGCTATGCAGGAATCAGAGATGAGCTGCTCCTAATATGAGTGTGAGATCAACAGAGCTGCAGGCGTTCAGATTAGATTAAGGAGCACCCATCCTCTGAGCAACTTCAAACCGTGTACAGATTTACAAAAATACAGTGTTCATGCACTTTGTTTTCAGTCTATTTTCCTCACCTCCCTCATCTTTATCAGATATTCTTCTGACGCTAGATAAGCTCTTACATCATCAGTGAGACTCTTGCAAAACTGCAGCTTATCAATAATTAAGTTTTTATATATACTGTATCAGTGACGATGGCAAAAAAGCCGGTGATAATAGTACAAGAACACAAATTTATAACTGGTGCTGAGTTTTTGTTAATGCACTCCAAGGTACTTTTTATTTATTTATTTTGCTATGAATGTGCAAAGCTCAAGGGTTGTGTTTTCTTTTTTTCCAAGAGTATTGGGGGGTGGGGGGTGGGGCGTTCACTTTGGATGAAAATGACCAAACGGAAGTTAGCTTGTATCATATGATAATGTTTTTTTGTTTGTTTTTTTTAATTGTTGTTACAGGCAACAATCAGGACAACAAATTCTTGCACATCCTCTGCAGATGTGTTGCTTGTATCCACAACAGACAGTGTACATTTTATGGTGTTTGCTCGATGGGCATATCTGACAGCGTTTTCTTTGCTCGCACTAGGCGTACTTGTGGCTGTGGCTGCACTAAGAGGGCGAGGATAATAAGGAGGAGGAGAGGAATGATTAAGAGAAGAACTGGCTTTGGTATTGGTTGGGTGGGTATTTCGCTGCTGCTCTTGTGTTTGTTGTTGTGTTGGGTAGTAATCATTGTAATTATCATCATCAACAATATCATCATCATAATCACGGAGGGAACTGTGTCTATAGGTGTTGTGACTGGAATGAGGACTGTTGTGCTGCTGCTGCTGTTGGTCATCTAATGTGAAGATGGCTTCCCTCACTGTGGATACTGTATCCCTTACTCCTATTCATTTACCCTTCCCTATTTCTATACTTGTATGTCCTTTTCCTCTTTCTCTACCACTCCCTCTTCCCATTCTAGTTATTTCTCCTGCTCCTATGCCTACTAATCCCCCCCTAACGAGCAGAGGGCTGGGTGCGAGGCAAACAGGGGTGTTCTTTAGATCAAGGATGATACAAGCAAAAGTCGGAGCCACTCAAGAAACAATTATCTTATGTGCGCTATCCACTCGGGGTTGATCTTGTGCCAAAGGAATAAAGCGTTGTAAGCAGACACGTTAGGAATGTTTTGGAAAAAAGCCAGTAGCCAGCGATTAGTCATTCGTCTACAGTTGTAGGTTCCCACGAGTTTGTATCGGTTGTCCAGGGCGGCTAACCAGTCCCTGCACTCTTCGCTGACCGCAGCGTCTACGTGCACACGTTCTCGTGCTTTTTGGGCATGTTTGATACAAGCAGAGCAATTTGCGTGAAAGCAAACACAGACGAGAAGAGTTCTTCGTTTCGACCTCTCTTAGAGGAGGAGGGGGAAGAAAAGAACAAGACCTCTCTCAGGATTTCGGGCTTGATTTGAACCACTTGGGGTCACACTGACCGAGACTTAACCTCACTGGGTGAAACTGGCCCCCCAAAGAGCAGCACAAAGAATAAGAGCGGAATTCAAAATTATGAACACACAATCTAGTATCAAAGAAAAAAACTGAAACATTGTTATAACATATTACTCCAGTAAGCTATGCAGTCTTGTCTTCCTCATGGCATCCTTCTAGTTGTGTTGAAGGCACAAACGTGAACTGTGACCCCGTGGTTGATGGAAACTACCTGTGTTTTATGTGGCTGTGGTCTTGTAGAAAGCTGACTCTGGTCAGATGAACAAAGAGTAAACTATATGCAGAAAATTAGGGCCCAAACAATATGGATTTTTTTTACGCCGATGCCGATATTTGGCAGAAGAAAATATTGATAACCGATTAATCGGCTGATTATTTATTATATAGTTTTCAAATTAAACTAACTTGTGTTTTGGTTCCTTAATGCTTACACCAACAAAAAAATTAATTACAGACAGTCCATTTTTCTCTTTCACAATAGTTTGTCAAATAAATAAACACAATATCCATCAGTAAAAATAAAACTAAAGTAACTATGTTTAGTGTGGAGCATTTTAGTTTTAAATTTGTGTTGTGCAATAATTTTATCAATGGTGTATAGATGAATCAGTACCGCTTAACTTTTATCTTTACATTTAGTCCACATGGGTTTCTGCCTTTTTTGACCAACATGAGTAAAGTTGGTGAAACATTATTTATGCAGCCTTCAGGTGGCCTTTAAATTACATTTTGTTTACTCTAATATTTTTCTTTGCCATTAAATATATCATGACATATATAATATAAATCATCATAAAATCCAGATGTTTGCCCAAATGTTACAAAGATGTCATCTTTGACAGAGTTGTAATTTATATATAATAGTCACAAAAGGAACTAATTGTGATATTGATCACAAGCTGACACACATCAGAATTAATTAGCCGACTTGTACAGAGTTACTGTGTCTTAATTCACAGAAATCCCCTTCACTTGCTCATTAGACTAACTAAGCTAATTTTAGCACAACTTTAGCAATGCCCTCAGTGCTGACTGACACAACAACGCATGACTCGTTATAACAATGACAAAAAGAGTTGAACTGACAATACAGACATGCCAAGTCATGTCGAGTAATTTCACAACATACATAAACTTACCTTTGCAAAGTCCGCTCAGAGCAGCGTTGTAAGAGCTGTCTGAAGTGACTGGTGAAAATGACTGTTCGGTTGAATGGAGCAACAGAACTTTGCAATGACATCACTACACCACTACGGCGCTATGAAATATGAAGCATAAATCGACGTATATCAGCGGGATTCCCACCAATTATAGACATTTAAATAAAGGGCAATTTTGGCTGATTTAATCAGCCTACCGATTAATCGGTCGGGCCCTACAGAAAATGTAGAGAGGATCCCAAACTCATCTTGTCCAACGCCTTCCACCACAAACCTTTTCATAGCACAGGCAAAGAAGAAGTGGGAAGAGAAAAGGGAAGCTGGCTTCTCAGGTGTGTTAGTTTTAAAGATGGTCTCCAGAACTAATTAGGCTGTTTAAAAGCATTCAGTGATGATGCAGGTCAGAACAGATGTGAGGTAGTTAGAATCTAAGAAGAACAGATGGAAACCATGACCATTGTCTGCATGTGTTAAACTACGTCCAGCATATTTAAGCTGCTTGTAGAACCACAATTGGCTTTATGCACAGGTCCACTACTTCCTGAACTTAAAACAACTCTTTTGTTTCTTGTCTTTCATTACTAGGTAAACTTATTAATCCAGGTGTGTCTGACCAGGTGTGTGGATTAATCAGTTCAATTCACCTGGGTTTTCTTATGGGTCACTTGTTGTCCCTGCATCCCAGCTTTCTTTTCTAGTCCCTGAAATCTTTTAAATTTGATTTAATTTGTTGATTAGCTTCTTCATGCGCCTTACACAGCCAGCTCCTTTCATATCTCTCCCTACTGCTGCCATTTTATTTACTTTGGATCTAAATTAAACAGAGTTTGCGCCTAGATTAATTCTGCTAGTTTCTATATTGGGGAAACGGAACAAGGTGCACTCAAACATTTTGGCTGAATTGTTTACCTAACTGAATATATACACAGTGTGTATATACAGCAGTATGAATGCTATCTAGCTGCTGTTCAGACTGCTGTTCTGGACAACAGTGTGAATGCTCGTTCACAAAAAAGAGGTAGTGCTCTGAGGTTCTGACCAATCGCAAACATGGAAAAACCTAAAGCAGTGTATTTTACCATGGAGGAGCAGACTATCATTCTCCAACAATACGAGGAACTTCAAAATATAATTTGAGTCAAAAGCAACACTGTTGCTGCAGCAAAAGCAGAAAAGAATGCTGGCAGAAGAAAGCGACTCTGTTATTGCAGAAGTTTGTCAGATAATTTGATATTAATGAATGGAACATAAACTGGCTTTATCTGCAACATACACACGTGGACAAAATTGTTGGTACCCTAAGTTAAAGATGTCATTAAAGTTTGGGGCATTTTTATTTTTGACAGTACTTCACTGCAGACTGGTGGATGAAAAAGGATCAGTATGACGAGGGATTTGCTAGCAAGCTTTTGCAGGAGGATCTGTGTCTACAATGACGGACTGCAATTTTAATCCTGAGACACAAGTTGCACGTAAAACAAAACTACTGTAACTGAAAATTGGTTTGGTAGTGTGTGAGCAACGGTCAAACTAACATGTATGATGACCAGAAAGTTATCTATGAAAACTGTCGATGTAAATTACTATAATACATTTATTTTAAAAACTATAGTATTTGAAAATACTGTGCAGTGTGTAACATTACTCATCTTAACATATTTTTGTAACTTTCACAAACCAGTAAATAGACTGGGAGAGGGTTTTAGATATCCTTCGTGTGAGCGCAATACCAATTTTAACAATTGGACTGAAACTTGGTATACCTGTTTAGGTCCCGACCTGGCTCAAATTTCCTGTTTTGGGATTTATAGATTCTTCACTAGGTGGCGCTTTATGCACAAAATATCAGATTTTTGTCTATATATCTGGAACTATTTACAAATGGATACTGTCAAGTTTTTTAAAGATCCTTCAGCTCCTGCCCAAACTTGAAAAAGCAGTTCAACACAAAGGGTTGCTGGGACAACTCAAATCAGTTTCCATTTCTTTATTTTCCTTTTCTTTTGTTTTTAGAGGAATTTTCAGAGTTTTCAGTAAAGAAACAGGATTATTGAATAGGTTGAAATCCTACAAGACAACAGAATGCAGGTTAGAAGATGACAATCACATTTGGAATCATGAACATTTAACCAGTTTAAATCAAGCCTATTATAATTTTAAATCAAATATTTGTATTTAGCAAATATTCCTAACGTGTTTTACCTCAAAACCCATAAAAAGGTACAGGAATGCATTGAAAATATATAGTCATACCAGTAGTGTCTTTGGTGGAACTTTGAGCTGAAGTCTCTGAACATTGGAAGTCACAGGTGAGCTGATTATTTAAGGAGTGGAGTGGGCTGCTGGGATTGAACAGGGAGTACTTGATTTGTTGTGCAGAGTGCTTCAGTTAGGTGGGCAGCAAGACAACCAACACTGGTTTAACTTGACAGATACTCAGTATACACGTTTACATCCTGAACAGGACGATCTGTTTCCTCCTCCAGGTGGCGCTTTATGCATGAAAAATCAGATTTTTGGCTGTATCTCTGGAACTATTCGTCCCATTGACCTTAAATAAAGTGCAAATAAAAGGTCATGACTTCAGGATGCATCCTGTCCTGATGTCATACCAGGCTGGTTCAAAGTTTTCACACCAGGTGGAGCCTTGTGACTGAACCTGTGCGGCTTTATATTATTGTATTGTGTCGATTTGTGGATTGAGGAATTGGATGATTGGGGGCGTTCGGAGATACACCCCTAGCCGTAGACGTCATAGGCCTTGTTGTAAAAAGAAAACATAGCAACTGCAAAGATATGTAGAAAGAGAAGCAGCTAATAATTATAACTGGCTTGTTTTAATTATGCCCAGAGTCCCCAGCATGCAGGAGCCATGCGAGGGACTGAAGTTCTATTGTGCTAATCAGCATTCTCTTTTGTACCATGCACAATAACACACGAACTGTAATCCTCAGTGACTATTGCACACACAGTGTTTTCCACAGCAGCCAAGCTGTCAACAATCACAACAACAGTGTGTATTGTGTGGATGCATACTGCTGAAAGTTGGAAACTTTGTGTGCTGGTACAAGATGTTTAGGAGTGTGCAGTCCACAGGTGCCTCTGGGACACCTCTGCCAAGCGATAGTCAAGGGCCAGCAGGTGTACACTGGTCAAACACCGATGACTGAGCGACAGAAAAACACTCAGTAAACCTCAAACATTCCTTTGGCTAATTTGCATAAATAAGGAAAGAAAGAAAGAAGGCCCTTGTAGAATTCTTTATGTGTTTATGCTCGCAGGCGTCTGAAGTCGACCAAGGTTGTTGTGTTCAAAGGGAGCAAACTGCATTCAACGAGGAGGAAAAATCTCCCACCATCTTTAACAGGAGGAGAGAAATGTGTCAAGAAAAAACGGTTTCTTTTTTTCAGTCTTTTGTTTGATGTGCTGTTCAGAGAGACAGCTAAGAGTGAGTCTGTGTGAAAGGAGAATCTGTGCATGAGGGGGAGATTTATTACTTAGATAATGAGTCCATCTGGGACAGATGAGACAGTTCACCTGCCCTGTGGTTGTCTCTAGCTTCCTTCAGGAAGAGGACATTTTTCTAGCTTGCAGTCAGAGGACTGTGAGCAGAACTGTGGCCTTGTTATCATGCCTGCCAATATTTTCAGCTTCTGCTGCTGCTGTGGACGTTAGAGGGGTTAGCAGCAAGAGTCCACGTAAACCTGAACGTTCAAAGTAATCATATAAATTGAGTAGTGTATACTCAAAGTTTTATAAAAAGTTGCACTTAATTTTTGCAAGTTCGTGAAACAAATTTTTTAAAATTAATTTCAAACCTTTGAATATTGACTTTGCATAACTTAAAAACATATTTTAAGAACAGTTTGACAAATTGAAGCATGAAGCCATCAAACATACTTAGAATAATGTAGCTTTCTTTGATATTTTAGCATTTCTTAATGAACTATGCTATCAAATGAGATAATACATACTAAAAAGTTTAGTTTTCCACCAAATTATCCATAGCAAAGAAATTGTAATCATAACAAAATAATGGTATTTGGGGACAAATAGTTTTAAATTCACCAGAGGACAGTGTGCATATTGTTGTTTTATTTGTTTTGTCTTTGTTTAGGTGTAATGTGATATTAGTAGTTTATTCTTTATATATTTCCCCACTATAGGCTCTTAAGCAACTTCAATTTTTATTCAGAGTAAACTTAATCTCCAAAGCAAATGCTACTTCCAAAGTCCACAATACACCAATTGATTACTGTCTTTGTGGAAGTTGACATTTTCTTAGACGAAGTTATGTAGCCCGCCCAATTCATGCTAACCGTAATTTAGTTAAAGTAAATTACCGTCTTTACATTAATGTTGCTTTAGCTAGGTAGCTTTAGCTTGACTGGGAGCTCATTAATACTTTGGGGGA
>JBAMHX010046458.1:124-17624 GCA_037177515.1 Pseudomugil tenellus
TTCGACTTTATTCTCCTCATTTCGACTTCATTTCGACTTTATTCTCCTCATTTCGACTTCATTTCGACTTTATTCTCCTCATTTCGACTTCATTTCGACTTTATTCTCGTCATTTCGACTTTATTCTCGACGTGAGGAAGGGAGAGAAAAAAAATCCTCCACAATTTTTTTTCTTCCTTGTGGCCCTAATACTCCATCGTATCTCAGACAATTAATTGCACAGCAAAATGTTGTTATGGTGACAGGCCTGCCTATAATACTTGTCCTGGTATCAGATTAGTACAACAATCTTCAGTATCACACACACCTAATGTTTGCCCGTTCATTTTCTCCAAACTTTACGCACAGTTATATTCATGTAGCTGCAAACATTAAAAGAATCAGGAATGTAATTAATATCCAGGTTATTTATTTATTACAGTTTTAGCCCAGCAGGTTGTTTCTGCTGGCTGGGTGTGAACGGATGATAATAATAATAATAATAATAGTTTAACTTTAACTATAAAGCATTTTTCATACACAGGCAGCTCAAAGTGCTCTACATAACAAACATATCAAATTTATACCCACACACCTCCAACTCATCTTTTGCATAAACATAATCTTTATAGCATCTAGATTCTATGATTTCCCTATGAGATGTATAAAGTATATTTAATCTCATTTCATTATAACTTATAAGTCATTTTAACATGTTTGCTGGAAATCACAGTATTGTTGGAAGTGAGCGTTTCTATTTTCCTACTTTTATTTCAGACAACATGCTGTTTTATGACAGTTTTTCATGCAAGTAACTACATACACAAAGTTTTCAGCTTTTTGTAGAATAAACCTACAGAAACTATTACCTATGATCTACATTTTACTTTCTCTAAACATTTTAATGCTCATAAACAAACTGCTTATTGTTTAAGCAGCTATTGCATAACTTTATTTAAGATAATAACAGAGGAAGAAGACAAAGTGTCTGAACCGTGAATGGACCAGTACATATTCCGGTTCAACAGTGCTTTTCATCACACTGCTCACATTTAAACAGTGGAAACAACATTTACATTTTATTTTGTGGTGTAATGATTGTAGATTTTAGCTTTTAGTTTGCTAAACAAACAGAAGGAAATTATCTTTACATGCTACATTATGTCAATTTCACCCAATTATTGAACAGCTGTAACTATTTGTGAGATGTGTAACTATGCACTACTTCATTATTATATTTTTAAATGTGTTTTTTTTTAAATCCTGTTACTTTAATCAGCTCGTTTTTAAACTGGTTTTAACTTTCATACATTCTGGTTGCTGACTGGTTTAATGTTGTTTCTTTTAATCTATTTGCTATTTAAATTTGTTCTCTGGTTTGCTGTCTGAATAAAAAGAGGACTTTAATTGCTCAGATGTGAATAAAACCATTAAAGGTTTAGGAGTAATTCCAATTACCAATAAAAATATTATAAATATTGTTCGTGTCGTTGTTAGCAACGCACTTTACTGCGTCAGTTTAGCGCAACTACGACAATAAAATAAAGTTTTTTATTATTATTTGCGACGTTTCTTTATGAACATCTGTGTCTGTTCATAAGCAGCTGGTGATAAATGTGTCTGTATAAACATAAAGTAACTTCTCACCTCCCTTCTCTCCAGTCCTTATGCTAATATAGCTGCTAGGCTAGCAAGATGCTCCAAACAGTTGGGTCAGAACCAGGCGCCTAACCGAAAGCACGTGACCTGTTCCCTTTAGTCAGCAGGAGCTGTTCGGCTGTCACAGCTGAATGACAGAAAAAAGACTGAACACATTCCGCTTGGCTAGCAAGGTTTTGACACTTTACTCAACAGCAAACTGTACAACCAGCTGACCAGCTTCCTCATGACCACAACTTCCTGTGAAGCTATCACAGTTCCGGTTTCTGCCTTCAAAGTAAAAGCACCGTCTCCAACCCACCAATGAGTTTTTTTCATATATTTATTTGTCAAAAATGTTTTTTAACACTGTTTCTCATCATTACGGGATAATTCAGGACATTATTTCAAGATAACGGATGATAAAATAGCAGTATTACGAGGGAATTGGAGCTGTTCCTACTTCATCACACCATCCACACATCACCAACACAGCGAGACATTCAATGAGAGTCACTCAGTGAGAATTTTGAGACTGAAGTGAGACAAACATGTATAATTTGGGGGTTTTTTTTACACGAGAATTTCCAACAGGTTCCCAGAAACCTAGCTTTTATTGATTATAACTTCCAGTCAACTGGTGGGTCCCAGTACAGTCAAGCCAGCAATGGTCAGATCAAGGAGCATAAGTTACATCCAAAAATGTATAATTAATCTTCATCATCACTCATTTAAGCAAATACACATAGTCATCATCACCGTAAACCCCCCCAGCTGTCAAAGTGCCTATTTTTATCTATGAAATCCAGTATAACACAGAAACCATTTCCTGCCCCCTTAATAAACTTGTTATTTTAATAAAGGCAAGTTTATCTATACAGCATCTTTCATGTACACAACAATTCAAAGTGATTCACATGAAAACACCAGAAGCATTACAGATGATGAAAATGATATAAAAATAAAGAATAAAAAAAAAGAGCAGGAATCATAATAAAATCATAAAATGACTAAAATCATTAAGAAGAACATAATTAAAGAGTTACTGAGCAGGTTTGAAAACAAATTTTCTCAAGATTTCAGAATAAAATATCAAGTTAAAGAAAAAACTGTTCTATTTATCTCAAGATAATGAGAAAATTAGCTTGTTTTCTCAAAATAATGAGCAAAAATGAATCCGGCAAAGTTACTCTTAGCTCTACAGTGTGTGTGTGTGTGTGTGTGTGTGTGGGGGGGGGGGGGGGTAGGTAGGTTTTTGCAACATTTTGCAATCAAAAAAGCTAATTAAAAATCTGTTGCCTTACATTTTTAACTCAATCACTTTGTGTTTTTAAAAACATATCTTGTCATTAAATTATGGAAAAGTTTTGCTTTAGTCTTAAAAAAAACAGAATATACGACACTCTTAATTTGATGATTATTATATCTAAATGTGCGTACTTATGTGATTCAAACTAAATCAAACAACATAATGATCAACATAAAAAAAGAATAAAACAATTGCAGGATTATAAAAAATTAATCCTAGTTACGAGTAAAGTAGTTAAATGAGGAAAGTACTCCTAGCAATAAGTAAAAATATTCCTAAAATTGAATAAAATGCTATGTGGTCAAGTTTTCCAGGTGTGTAACAAGGTGTTGCAAAGGTAAATATCTCAGCAAGCCATTGGTTGATGTTGAAGATGAGCGTTTCTCCGAAGAGCTTCCTGATCTGATGCTTTGCATATTTATATATGTGTGTTTCCATCCGACACCGGATGTTCACCAGAGTCCTCATTGTGTCCCAGCTGGGACACACCTGTTGTCTCTTCAGCTCATTATTTTTTATGATTCTCAGATTAAAGCTCTACAGTTTGGTTTATCAGCCCGCAGGTGACATGAGCTGCGTTCGCTGACTGCAATCATCTCACTGATATGTTGACTTTTCGCTGCAGCTGCAGGTGAACAATAGAAACGTCCCGGTGATTTGCCTCATATCACTTTCTCACAGAAGACATGAACAAAACGAGCAGACGGCAGGAACAAAGAGCCGCTTCTTTACGCTTTGACAGTCTAATTAAGTAGATCTACAACTGTCTGGTTTCATCAGACTGTTTGTGCAAACAGCTCCAACGCTTAAAAAGCTGCAGTCACACTGAGCTCAAACAGCCATGACAGCTCGGAGGATTTCAGCGTTTTTTGTTTTAATTGGTAAATAACTCCAGTAAACTTTATCTGTGTGTCATTTTTCTTTTTGCTGAATGGAAATGATGTGTTGCAGGTGTTTGCAGCAGTCAGACGTCAGACTGCTCATACAACACGCTGCTGAGTCGCTTCAACCTGACCACCTCCAATGAACTGCTTCAAATCATGCGACCAGTGAAACACTGGGAAAGAACCACAGTCGTTCAGGTGGAGATGATCATGTACGGGATCCTGGATGTGGTGAGTGTCCCAATCATCCTCTACAAGATTTAACCCCTTAAAGCCCAACATAAGAACAATGGGGCAGAAAAAGTCTTTTTTACCTTTTAACTAAACATTAACTAATTACTTTTGATTTTACTATTTATTAGTAGCAAACTGAGTGTATTCTCCTGGTTTTTGGTGTTCATCAGGGCACAAAAGAGCAGAGTCATATGCTGCACAACTGGGTTTTAATAAAGCTTCAACCACAAAGTGATGCAAATTGTCTCAGAAACAATATGTATCAAATACTTAAAGGGTTAAATAGTTTAACTAAATATACTACAATGTAATTAATCCTATACTCTTCCTCTCTTTAAAATGGTTTCTATTATTGTTTTTTTTTTTTACCTAATGCAACCATAAGATCAATACTTTATGTTGCTCTTATAAATCAATATTTCTCAGAAGCAGCTTTCAGTTTTGGAGGATTTCCCAGATTAATCCCATCATCATGGGGACGGTTTTTTATTCAGACATACTTATCATAAATATTTATCTTCAAAACTACAAGGGATGTATGTATAATCTGGTCTCTACATGTGAAGTTAATATGTAAGAGAAAAGCGCACAAGGATCCAGAATTACCATGAAATGCGTCAGAAGTTAATATTGATGAGAAATATTAATATTAATAATTATTAAATCATTTATTCGGGGCACCACCTTTCATTTTCTGGATTAGTAAACCATAAGGAAAGGAAATCTTTGCTGTCTTAGAGTTAATAACTTAAAGAAAAAAAGCATAATGAATCTCTCTGAATAAATAAATTAGTCCCAGAAGCAATTTTCATAAGTTCTAGTTTGAATCATGACCACAGGAAATGAAGACAGACAAAGCCGAGAAAATAAAATGAATATTTATTAATCTAATCTAAAGTATATACATGGCTAAATATGAGAAAGAAAATATGACAAACGAGACGAAGAAACATAAACAATGAAGCTGCAGATTTTCTGTTAAAAAGGAAAGTATGTGTGTAATTAAAAATGAATCAAATAAACTGTGATGTAACTGTGGTGTAATTCGCTCTAATAAATAAAAACAGGATTCATAGCTAATAGCTTAAATCCTCAGATAAGGCTGCCATGTGCTCGGACCATAGCGTTCCTTTTTGCAGCATCATCTCCTCTCATCTAAAAGGTAAAACGGGGAGAGTTTACACCCCGAGCGCATAGTCTGCGGCTTCCCACCCAGGTGGCAGGACTTGGATCAGTCCAGCCAATCTGGATTTTATCAGTCTCCCTTAAAACCTTCTCAGTTACCAGCGATTTAAACATTAAACCTTAAAAATGAACAGTATCATTTCAAACTTAAAACAAGTGAAAATCAAGATAAAACGGTTCAATAAAGGTTAAACAAGTAGTAAAATGATTCAACCAAAATAGAAAATAAGTCTTTGAAATGAGCATTAAAAGATTTAAAACAACCCAAACATGTGATGTCATGTTGAGGACATGACATCTGTAACATTCCTGTTGGGTGGAAAGTTCATTAAGATTATCTAATGAAATGTGAGCTTTTGATTTAATCCAACAGTCACATGTAGGAGTGGAAAGCTGTAACTTTCCACTTAGTACGTAGAGATGACATCCCCCACTCTCCCCAGTCACTGGAATTCTTATCTTGTTGGGGGGGACTTTTCTGAAGGGGTTGTTTTCCTGGTCTCCTGTGGGATGCTGGAGATGTGGACTTTACACGACCCAGTAAGCAGACTGGTACAAAGTAGGTTAGTTAAAAAGGTTTAAACTAGTTTGATTGATCCTCAGCGACCATCTTGGAGTGGAGAGAAAGTTTAAGGATCAGATGACCAACGTTGACTTCTTTTTCATTAATAAAAAAAAGCTTGTGAAATAGTTCACCAAAGTTCTTCAAAGGAGGTTTGCGGACCCTCGGGGGTAAAATCCTGCCGAAAATAAATGTCAGAATGGGTCACTGCGTCAAAGTCAATTCATCTGGAAGATTGTAGAAAATGTGAATGTTATCGTCTCCTCAACAAAAAAACACTTCAACCAGCAGAAAGCAGCACAATTAATCCAATGAATGAATAAATAATCCTAGGAATAAGTAAATTAATCATAGAAAGTAATACTAGGAATTAATAAAGTAATACTAGTAATGAGTAAAGTAATCCTAGGAATGAATAAAGTAATCCTAGTAATTATTAAAGTAATCCAAAGAATGAATAAAGTAATCCGGAGAATGAGTAAAGTAATCCTAGCAATGAAAGTAATCCAAAGAATGTATAAAGTAATCATAGAAATGAATAAAGTAATACTAGAACTGAGTAAAGTGATCCTGTGAATAAATAAAGTAATCCTAGTAATTATTAAAGTAATCCAAAGAATGAATAAAGAAATCCAAAGAATGAATAAAGTAATCCGGAGAATGAGTAAAGTAATCCTAGGAATGAGTAAACTTGTCAGCAGTGTAAACGGGTCTATAGTTGCAGACCGAGGTGTTTAAATGATGACGTTAGATTGAAAACTTCCGGCAGATATGAAACATAAGCAGCAAACATGATGTTATAACAGTTGAGGTTCCAGTTTAATACTGGATTACCATACTGGGGGAAAACTAACAGAACTAAATTTCCTAGTTTTAATGATTATTTTGCATATTAAAAAATGAGTGCACCTAGCACTGCAGGCAACACATGTGCCCAACTAGACTACAGCACTTATCTATGATGTCTCTACTGTTTGATTTCATGCTTGTGTTGTTTTTATTCTCAGATGTAAGTCGCTTTGGAGAAAAGCGTCTGCTAAATGACTGTAATGTAATGTAATATAGTTTCTTTTAAACCTGTCCCACATCACCGCCATTAATATCTGTAAAAGATAAAAAAACATTCTTTAAGTCTGAGCTGTGTACTATTGCAAGTACTAGAAATAGTAAAAAATCTATAAAACAACACATGTGAGTGTTTTTCTGCAGCATGCTGACATCTGTAACTTATTGTGTAAACATCTACACATTTTTCAGCTGACGTGTTTTAACATTTAGCAGGTTTACGACTCTGCTGCATCTTTTATGCAGTCATCGTGGTATACCTACCTAAACAAGCACTGATCAAAAGAAAAAGAATGTATTAACCTCCATCTATTCTCCATCTTTTAAAACTATATTGGGATCATGTCCTCCATCAGACATGATACTGGACCAGGTAATGACACCGGAAAGTCACTGGGACGTCATTAGTAATTAACGTGCTTGTTAATGATTATTGTTCAAACAAATACCTGCATATCAGTAATGAAGATGGATGCAGGCTGCCGGGTCGCGGAGTCCAGGATCTGCAGACAGCAGATAAAGTTAGTAAACAACTGATAGCATGAAGGACATAATCTGTATTCCGCAATGTCCTTCAGTTTGTATTAAACAGTAAACGTCAAAATAGCAAGAAAATCCTGATCTATCAAAGTAAAGTTGCATTAAAGCGGTAAATATTTACCACATTGCTGCTGATTGTTTGCAGGATGAGAAGTCTCAAACGGTGACCCTGCATGTGTCCATCCAAAAGGTGAGTTCAGGGTTCATTTTCTCCTGCTTGTGTTATGAATGTTTAAAATCCAACTTTCATATTTGCAGTTTTGGGAAAATGAATTCCTGAAGTGGAATTCCTCAGAGTTTTGTGGGATAGATGCGTTGAACGTTCCCACATCGATGCTTTGGATCCCAGATATCGTCATCCAAGAGGAGTAAGTCTTTTTCATTAAATCCGCAAAAATATTGTTCAATTTAAAAGCTACAAAATAAACTAATCTTGTTATTTTAATACATTGACATAAAATATAATATAAAAATGAAATTTTGAGCCTTGTTGTGGGCTTTAGCTTTTAGCATGCTAACATATGCCTAGAGAGTGTGAGATGTAGATCTGTTAGCTCACTCCTGGAAGATTAGCAGCTCTTTGGGAAAAAAAACTTTCTTTCTGACCGAATTCAGATCATTTAAAAACAAACTTATAAATACTCCCAGATTGATGGGAAGCATTAGCTTCTCTCATTGCTGATGTCTTTCTTCCTTGGCATGTGCTACCCATTTCACCCTGCAGGACGTAATTTTTCCTGGGTTCCCACAGGTTCCAGTAAGCTCATTTTGCGACCTTATAAAGATCTTTGAAAAACATTACGAATTAAATTTTAGACCAACTAGACGGATTACTATAGACATTCAAACCATCCGGGGAATTTTTAATGATTTATTTATTTAATAAGATTATGATACATTTGATATGATACTGAAGTCATGACCTTTTATTTGCACTTGATTTGATGTCAATGAGACAAATATGTCCAGAGATATAACCAAAAATATTATTTTTTATGAATAAAGTGCCATCTGGTGGGGAAACCATAAATCCAAATATCGTGAAATTCTATACAGATTGTCCTCTTGGGGACATAAACAGGAAGACTGAGTATTAAAAATCAATTGTAGAAATTGTTTGAGTTATTGTGCTCACACAAACGTTAACCAGCAACAGTCACGGATGCGCCGGCGGTCAGGTTGAAACCATGATATCCTCTGCGAACATCTTTTGTGGATTTTTATAAATATATTAAATATCTAAAATATCTGGCTTGTTGCTGCTGTGAGAAAAAAATATTTTATGGATCCATCCAAACCAGGGACCAGCACACCCACGACCAGGTAGGTACCACCAGATCACAGAGGGCAGGGGTCCCGTCCACAGCCATAAGGCCATAGTGCAGGATCCTCTTCCAGCCTGCCAGACAGGGCAGTTCGCTGTAGACCAGGACATGACACGATTGCAAACACGATCGCAAACACGATTACGAACATCATCACATACATGATCGTGAACATAATCGCGAACATGGTTGTAAACATAATCGCAAACATGATCATGAAGATGATCGCAAACATAATCGCGAACATGATGGCATACATGATCGCATACATGATTGCATACATGATCACAAACATGATTGCATACATGATCGCGAACATGATCACGAACATGGTTGTAAACATAATCGCAAACATGATCATGAAGATGATCGCAAACATAATCGCGAACATGATGGCATACATGATCGCATACATGATCACAAACATGATTGCATACATGATCGCGAACATAATTGTGAACATGATGGCATACATGATCGCGAACATGATCACGAACATGATCACATACATGATCACAAACATGATCGCGAACATGATTGCGAACATGATCACAAACATGATCGCATACATGGTCGGGAACATGATCCAGGAACTGCAAGCAGGGAATTCGTATTTCACAGAGGATCCTGAAATTCCATGCTTAAAGATGGCTGCTCCCAGTACCACATAGTAGTCTATCTTTGTCTTTATTAAAACATTTTACAGTATATTTTGTGTCTGCTAAGTTTCTCAGCAGCAAGCTCTTGTTATTGTTGCAGCTTGTTTGTAAAGAAAAATCTGGTCAATGCATGTGGTTTATTAATAATCGTTTGTTGAGTTTATTGAGTTTTATTCTTTTATACAACATTTTTAAAAGCTCACAAAATGTAACTACGTCACTGGGGGCAGCATTGTTGTATAGCGAAAAGAACAAACCACAGAAGAAGAGCAACAGAAAAGGAATTCACAGGCTGTTCCCGAATGTGCACTCTATGCCCTAAACCTTCATACACTAAATAGCACTCCACATAATGCCCTCGTTCTCTTGGCGATTCGGACATGAAGCTTACTACTTTCTGCCTGTTGCACGTCATGTGACTACCAGCTGTAACTATGGCAACTACAATGGACTTAAAGCTATTGTTCCAAATACAATCTAATTTTTGTGAAAGTATTCTCTCTATTCTTTGTATCATATTGATTCAATAAAAAGAAATAAAATGATGCTCTACAGTCTGTTGTTTGTGTCATCTCTGCCATTGTAAGCTTCGGCCCACAATGCATTGCGCTCTACAAAATGGCGGGATTGCTATATAAGACACTATGCAGAGCATCAGGTGCACATTCAGAGACA
The DNA here is from genome assembly GCA_037177515.1 of Pseudomugil tenellus. Lineage (NCBI taxonomy): Eukaryota > Metazoa > Chordata > Actinopteri > Atheriniformes > Pseudomugilidae > Pseudomugil > Pseudomugil tenellus. Next base: position 10,180 of record JBAMHX010046458.1, read on the forward strand.
GAAATTGTCAAATAAAAGTACCAGAAAAAGACACAAAAGAAGCTGAAAATGACAAGAAACATCCTTCTTCTTGGTCTTCTGTTGTTTTTGGATAGTTTTAAACGACTTAATATCCGTAAATTGCTACTACAAACTGGAGTCAATGTTATGAAGTGAACTCTGAATTCAGCACTGCTCTGTGGTGAATGAGCGTTTTCAAACATGTTTATGTAGGTAAGGAAGCATAAATGAACCTTTACTGGATGATCCAGCAAAGATCCTGTTTTTCACACACTGATTCTACACGGAGGTTTAAATTTAACTCCTGCTTCAATATTACATGTGTTTGTTCCCCATTTATCTGATTTTAATGATCGTATATTTTTTATAATTGTTTTATTGTTATTAAAAGTAACGTCTGCAAATTATTCTCAAAGTACAGAACTAAACTGATTTTAATATGGTTTTCGTGTATGATTCTTTCAGTGTTTCTGATTCTGGATCGGTTCAAATGAGTCAATCTGCCAGTTTGGATCCCAATGGTTTGGTGCACGTGAGAGCACAGCAGAAACTGACCTACATCTGTCAACTCAACCTCTACAGATTCCCTTTTGATATGCAAAACTGCGAAATCAAATTTACATCCGTCACCATGGGCGGTAAATTCCATCAGAATATCTTTACTTCTCTTTTCTTTTGTAAATACTTGTCAACTATAGTAAATATTTAAGCTGTTGTCTCACTATTAATGTTTCCATCATCTGCACAGAGAAATACATCAAGCTGATACAAGTAAAAAATGACACCGACTTTCCGATGCAGTCCAAGGAGTTTACAAGGACACAGGGAGAATGGAAATTTGTTGACATCAAAATTAAAGAAGTCTCTTTTACCTTGAATAATGCCACTAAAAGCATACTGATTTACACAGTATGGTACCATTTGTATAGAAATATCAGTGGTTTGTGAGTTTGCTATGGATTTATTTGACTGTTTTTTAACAGGTCAAGCTGCAAAGGAAGCCGTTTCTTTACATAATCAACTTAATCGTGCCTCTGTCGTTTCTACTGGTCCTGGATGTGGTCTCTTTCTTCGTCAGCGAGGCCAGAGGTGAAAAGCTGGGCTTCAAAGTGACTATTCTACTGTCCATCTTCGTCTTACTGCTGATTCTCCAGGACATTTTGCCCTCCACTGAAGAAAACCTGCCAATAATTGGTGAGAAGTCTTGCCAGCCGATGTCTTTTATGTGACACAACACTGACTGGAAATGTCTCTGGACGTTTTTTTTCCAGCAATGTACTGTCTTTCTGTTTTCACCCTGGTTTGGGTAAGCGTCCTCGAAGCCATGGTGATTAGCTTCATAATTGATCTTGATGATTCTTGTGGACAGCAGAGCCAGTCTTCCGATGCTGGATTGGATGTTGAGCTAAAAGAAGACAATAGTCACAATGGTATGTTGTGTTTCTGGCCATTTAAAACTCCTTGTTTGGTTTATGACTGGTTTGCGTTGAGAGATTTAAGGATATGTCACTAAAACAAGTTTAAAAGTTCCACAGAAGAGCGTTGCATCGAATAATGATAATAATAATAGATACTTTAATAATCTCCGGAGGGAAATTCAAGTTTGCAGTACATCCAAAACCAAACACAGTGTAGAGATATACAGACATATACAGGTTATGACTATTCTGAGGTGCAGCCAGCGTATAAAGCAGCGCGCCTTTGCAGGTGGAGGACAGAACACAACACATGGATAGTAAGAGATGAAAAATAAATAAATACATGCAAAATAAAAACAGAGATGCTGCAAAGCAGAAGGAAAGATTCAGTGTCAGTCTACAAGTGGATTTTAAAGATCTTTGTTTGGTGTTTCGAACAGTAACTTCAGATTGTTTCCATTAAATATTCAAAACCTAAAAATCACAGTAAAAACGGTTAATGGAAAAATCTACATTTAGAAAAATCTCGTAAATATTGTTAAATGTGGTTTTTCATAAGTGTTGAAATAAAAATACATCAAAAATATTTAAATGTCACATGTCCCGTTTATTTCAAATAAAGATGGTCGGAATGGATGAAAGTAGAAGGAGACGTAAATATTTCTATAGACAACTAAAGAGAAAAATATAATCACAACTCTTTTATACCAAACTGCTGCAATATCCATAGTTTTACAATGAATTACAAGAAGAAACTGAAGCTTGAAAAGAAGAAAATACAGAAAAATTTTAAAATGTTACCTCCATAGACCCAAAATTATTACAACTTCTGTGTTAAACAGGATTTAATTGCTTTTGTCCTTTTTCAGAATTTTACAAATATAACTTTAATTTTGAAAATATTGTAATAGAAACGCAGCTGCTGACTGACAACAATCTCTATGCTGTTCCTAATTTTATATGAACTTGTCAAACATGCCAGAGACCATCACCAGCAGCCATGCATGTCAGACCTGCTTTAGTGCTGGGATGTACTTGATGTGTCCACTTGCATACTCGCCATCATTCAGCTACATCTGTGTAGAGACTTAATGCAAACAATGCTAGTGTTGCAGCCAAACAGTCATTACTGGAGGCCATCACTAGGGGGCAGTATGTAGAACTAGTGAAAAGCTCTACATTACATTACATTAATTTAGCAGATGCTTTTATCCAAAGCGACTTCAGTGTCTTGCCCAGAGACACGTCAGCATGTAGTTAGGGGAAGCCTGGAATCGAACTGCCAACCTTTAGGTTAGCAACTGCACTTACCTCCTGAGCTACAGCCTCCCTATTGGTAACCATGTATCTTTGGCATTTCGGTAAACAACAGTTTATCAATCTGTTGCTAACTAGGCAGAAGTGTGTATCACTGTGCAACAGGGAGGAATGATCATGAACATGACGGTAACTGCTATCAAGGCGCTTTTAAAGGATGATTTACAGAAACATCCAAGCTATCTGACATGCATAAGTGACGTATGAATAAATGACAGGTTACTGGTTTTCATGTATCTGTAAACTGGTAGAGATTTAAACTGAGAACAGCTTTGTGGTATTTAAATTTTCACCCTGTTTTACACACAGATGCTTCTGGAGAAAAGCAGATAAGACGTGACAGCCTTCGTGTGGATCAGCTCGGCGACACAGTGAAGGGAAACCTGGACGAGGGAAAGACACAGAAACCTAAAAGTAGCAACAAAGACAAGAGAAAAGCTACAAGCTATAAAAGAGTAGCTAAAATCATTGATAATGTCTTTTTTATTGTATATTTCTTCACTGTTGTGATTATTCACATCTGGATTTTTGTTACATGGACGGAGGACATACGTGCACATGGTTCATGATGCATTGTTAGATGAATATATAATCTGTCAGCACAAAATCAACCAACCAATCAACTGGTAACCCCAGTTTTTCCATATTTCCCAGTGCTTCCCAGTACTATGGCACTGGGAGCATGTGGGTTGAACGAACCCTCCGCAGTTCGTTTAACCACTGTGGTCTGCAACCTTCACAGTTCAAAGAGCCAGTTTTGCCTTCAGCTCAACAAAATAAATGTATCTTAAACAGTAAATATTATTATTATTTTTTTTTTTTATAAAAGGTCAATAGTATTTTTAGATAAATTTCTACTAAAGGAAATGTTTAATAACTTTCTTTAAACTATGATTGTGTGATTTAAAGTAAAAAAAAAAACAGAACATTAAGTTTTTGTGGAAAGAAAGTTATATTTTATTCTCTGGGATTTAGATGTTTCTGTAAATTGCATTAATTAACAAAAATTCCTGGTTGCAAAATACTACATGTTATTTTAGTGTCATTGTGTTGGGAAAATCCAAATAAAAAACCTTCTAAAATTGGCATTTTTTTCACATCATTAGTTAATTATTATTTTTGGTAAAAGTTTTTAAACCCATTAGTCCAACCAGTGAATGGAACAAACCAAAGAACAAAAGGAAGAAGAAGACGCACGGCATTTGTGCAGATCAAGGTCCTCTTGCTGGGAGTTTTCTGATGCAGACTCAACTGTTAAACTAATAGTCACTGGATAAAAAAAACAGAAACAACAGTAGCATGAACCAAGCAAAGAACAGGAGTAACAAATAGCTTAAAAGACCGCTAGCATTCGGCATTAGCCATTAGCATCGGCATTAGCTGTTACTATAAACTCTTCTACATAAATAATAGATAGAACTATATGTTGAGTACTTACATGTGATTTATCTCTAGTGAGAGTTGGAACTGATCCCTTTTAAGCTTCAGTTTTGTTGAGAGTCCTGCTTGAAACTGCCCATGGTTTTCAAAACAGTCCAGTGTAAAATGATTGCTGCAAACTAACAAGTGTTTGCCTTTTTGGGGGGTTTCCTTTAAAAATATAGTTAATCCAGGCAGCCTGTAATTCCTCTGATGCTGGGAGTTTGTGTAGTGACACAGCCTGGTCAATGCAGCCTTCCACAGCACATTTCTTGTTGGCGGTTCCCTTCATCTTTGTGGTGCTAGACTGAAGAGAAGACGGGCTGAAGACGGGGCGTGGTGAGCAGATCACACACATGCATAGGCGGAGATTTTGCACAGGCATGGGCGGTGTTGAACACCTGCAGGGGGAAGAGCTTCTTCTCTTTGGACGTCATAAGAGAAGGGATTTTAAAACGAGCCGTTTAAGCAGTGTGTTTCACAATAAGATAAATTTTGAGCACATCCATCATTGTTTTTTGAAAGAGTTAGGGGTCTCTTCATGACAGAAAACACCACAGAAGACTATTCTAAGCACTTAGAAAAGTGATTTTTGCATACAATGTCCCCTTTAAAAAAGCCAATTTATTTTAAAAATGAGTTCATTATTTGGCTTTTTATTTTAAAGAATTTTTCATTTTAAAGTTTGTTGTTTTTTTTTTATCTGTCAAAATGATCATGGTGGAAAAGCTTCATTGTGTCCTATTATTGGTTTTTAACAGGATTCTGAGCAAAGGTTTTACCATAAAATGATGCAGAAAGTCTCCGAAACTGTATGTTTCATGTAGATCAAACTGGGTTTCATGGGTTTAAAAGCTGAATTCTGAAATAGTTGAAAAGACGCTTGAAGAACTGTGCCACATTTTCAGATTGTTAGATAAAAATATGACAGTGCAAACATGATTTAACATTAAAGATACCTGATATTAAATAAATAAACAAAATAAATAAACAAAATAAATAGAATCCAACTAAACCAGAACCATTCTGACATTTACATGGTGTCATTGAATGCATCAGCAGTTCACACCACACCTGTCGAAGGAGGTGAACTCATTTAGACTCTGTGATTGGCTGGAAGTTAACTTGCTGTTTGTGTGTGAAGGAGAGAAATGAAGTGAGTAAAGAGCTGATGTTCCAGCTGTTTGTGGAGCATTTTCCTTTTTTCCTGGCGGTTACGATCCACGGCAACCTGCATCCTCCTGTTCATAAACTCATCATCACACAGAGTGCTGCATTTTTTCACGTTAATTGGGATGAATTGTTAGCTGATTTTTTCACGTTGATGCATCTCTTTAATGCAACCTTAATAAATGCACACAGAAAACCAAATAGTTTCAGTTATTTACTCACCTGCAGCCTTCATTCTTTTAGTTGAGTATAAACAAGGACTGATTAAAAAGTGACATTAAAGATATATTGACTTGTTACACAGTATCTGAAAGACACCACCATAAGTAATCTGATGTTGTCCTTTATGGAAGCGAGCAGAACGGGACATCTGATGTGACTTAATGCGCTCAGAAATGTTTTTTTAGGGCTTTAAACAACATAGTTTTAATGAACAGCAATGAAAACAGGAAATAATGCTGTTCATTTAATTTACAAGCAGAAACCTTCTACAGGTTAAACACGATTTTTTTTTAATGACATAGAGATAAACATGATGCTCCTCTTCATCACAGGAAAATGAACAAACTCTCAGCCCCTCCCACCAGATGAAAAAAAGGCGGGTCTTCACCTGCAGGCTAAGAAGCCACGCCCACCCCAGCACATGTCCAGGTGTGCACTCTTTATGCGACTCACTTTTTAGAGTTTTGCAGATTTTGTAGAAATCTGGCTGCAATGGGAGGAATTTGTGCTTTTGTGGGAGTAAAAGCAACACTGGATTTTTTTCTTTACCTGCTGATTCTCATGTGGACACGGACAGCGTCTCAAATCGTAGCAGCAGATGCTGCAATCCTCATTAACCTGCTTCGAGTCGGGTCTGCTCACCAGAACCTGCCAGAACTGCTGTCACAACCAGTGGTTTCCAGTAAGGACGGGCAGCGTCCCAACACAAAGCAAAAGGAAGCAATTAAGTAATTCCCTTTGAATAATTATTTTTTAACACCATTTTTCTGATTATTATGTTTTACGGCTTGTAGAACCAAACTGAAAGTGTTGGCTTTCAGTGCTCCTCATAGCAGCGGCGCATGGGACCATTTCCACCCATCAGAACCAGACAAACACTTTATATACGTCTATGATCAGAACTGTGTGTCCACGCATGCACAGTTTGTGTCAGAAATAATAGTTTTGAATGAATATTTCAGTCAAAAGTGTTGAAACGTTGCTTCAGTCGCTGCGCGTCCTGCTGAAAGGCCGGTTTGAAGGATGAGTGTGTAGCTGTGCCAGTGTGTGTGCACGTACTTTTTATCATCTTAATGTTACAGTACTCATGAAATGCAAAGTTAAGAATAGTCTGGAGAGGCTGTTAAATACTTATTTAATAGTTTTTTTTAATTAATTTTGTAAGATTAAGCAGGAGCATAAATGATTACTGGTGTGACGAAAGCAGTCGATACAGGCCTACCGCTCATCAGTGTTCCACTTTCATGGCTGATCAGGAAGCTTGTTTGTGTTTTTGTTTATTTAACTTGTTTATTACACACAAACAGCTTGAACAGGAGGTTCTGAGGATGGGATTTTGGCTGGTTTTTATTTAGGATGTGTTTGATCTGCTTACCATGGTGAACACGACGTTGATCTGTTTCCCTTCACATGTTTTACACCGCTGGAAGGCAGCGGTGGTAAACTCGACTATTTTTACTAACTTCAGTTTAAATGAGTCAATAACAAAAGTGAATGGAGTTTTTGAGTCATTTGAGTGACTAGATTCCCCCCCCTCCCCCAACCTCCAACTGAGTCATGCGGCTAAAACATTCAATTAAAAATAATTCATTTCATTTGGATAAAAATAGTGAAAATTCAACAGATCTGAAAGCGGAAATGTTAATTTTTTTCTAAATAACACGTACTATTAAATATAAATGTAACCAAAAAAGATACAACATGTCAACAACACAACATACGATGAAAATATAAAATTTTTGCAAAAATAACCCTTCATCTCCAAAAGAAGCTATCTAGACCAATGGAAGAGAAATGGCAATCGCTGTTACATCGCGGAAAAAGTCAAATGAATTAAGTTTCAACAGCTTCACATCAAAATAATCAAACATTATGCATGAAAGGAAAAAAAGAAGATGC
>JBAMHX010046466.1:0-18997 GCA_037177515.1 Pseudomugil tenellus
CATGCACACCGGCGCTAGCCTGGCCACCAGGAGCAAGTCGGGGTTCAGTGTCTTGCTCAAGGACACTTCGACATGCAAACATCAGATGTAGTGGGAACCGAACCCATGACTCAACAATCAGAAGACGGCCACACTACATCTGCGCCACAGCCGCATAAAATAAGTATAATAAAATGAAGAGAGCACACAGCCTGACTGAAAAGCATACTTCTGGTAAATATGAAACAATTAATCAAAAGGACCCTTGAAAGTCTAAAGGGGTTTTGGAGTAATCCTTGCCTGGAATTGTTTGTGTATTATAGCTATTAAAATAATCATCTTGTAACTCACTATCATGTATTTAACTTTTTTTTTTTTTTAGAAATTCTGAGCTTTCATAATATCCATGTTATAACTGGATCAAATATATTTTTTTAAAAAAAATCTATGGTCTCATAAAAAGAAAATGTAAATAGAAAAAAGAGATTGCACACCTATATTGAAAAAAACACATCAAACTTTTGGACATTTTTAAATGTTTACAAATGTTTACAAATATCTTAGGGATAGTGGGGTAAAATATAATTAGTCTATTATATGTACAAAAACTGCAAAATAACCAAGCCTCTGTTTTTTTCTGAGGGCCTTTTGCTCAATCTCTTTACTGCCCGCTGCCAGAATCTATGAACCCTAGTTTCTGAGGGTGTCTGGTGAGTGGAAAATGAGGACCTGTCTGTTTTGTTTACTCACGGACCTCTCCTCTAGTTAGGATCAGGGAAAGTCCCGATGTGCTGTTGTGCTGGCCTGGTTTGTTTTACGCATACACTTCTCTTCTGTATTTGGAACCAAGAGAAGTGTGGCGGTTAGAACACCAGTCACTGGTGTCGCGCGTGTTAAATCCCTTTACATGGGTAGTGAGAGGGTCACTTGCTGTGAGAGTAAGTGAGAGTGTCCGGATTGCCGAGAATCTGGGTTCTGTGGAGACATCTGCAGATACTAGAGTGGAAATGTCCCCCAGTGTTTCTGTTATAAACATGGATCTGAGAAGCTCTAAACCACCAGCGCTAGGAGATGCTGTCTCCTTTATGAGCTGAAAGTATTGACAGCTGTGTGTAGATATGTGTCTATGTGATGGCTGTGGACACAGCTACACATATGAACTAGCAGGTGGCCATGGGGTGGAGCCAGTTAAATTTGACCAAACCAATGTCCATAATAAGAGGGTGGAATTAGGAGATTTCTTTTGTTAGTTTAGTTAGGTTTTTGTGGGTTACCCCTGTTGTCTCTTCTTTGGACTGATCAGCCACTATTTAACTTTCCCCTTGTGTGACATTTGTTAGGTCAGTTTGTTTGATTTATTTGCCTGAGTTAGTCGCTTTTGTTATCAGTTATTTAAGTATAGTTTTTTTTAAGTTGACCTCTTTTATAGGCCTTTATTTTTTAACTTTAAACTGTGCCTGACTTTTCCTTCACTGCTTGGCCCACGACATTTGGTGGCAGTGGTGGGATCTTGCAATGTAAAGCACAGTTTTTGTTTTTTTCTATATTCCCTTCCTATGCACTAGACCATGCAGAAAACTGGAAGGAGTGGCAAAGGAGTTAAAGGGGACGGTCAAAACCAGCCTGCAAAAGACGACCTCACTCACGCGGACAATCATGGAACTTCTGGAGAGGTGAACAGCACTGAGGGCCAAGGTAGGGAGCCAACCATGTCAGAATTGGTGTCCATTCTCAGTTCTCATGACCATCAGCAGGAAGTGCAGGAGGCAAGACAGCAGGAGGACTTTGCCCGCCAGGAGTACCGATTTAGAGCTCTACAGCATCAGTTTCAGCTCTTCCAGATGGAAGTACAGGCTCGTACCACCCAGTCTGCGGTCTACCGCCCAGAAGCTGACAACCCTCCTTGTGTAGACTCCAATAATAAGGGAAATCAGGTTGTTCAAGGTCAGTCTTATTTATTTGAGCCCAGATTGGAAAAATTAACAGATCATGATGACATGATGGCATTTTCTAATGACTTTTGAATGCATTGCTTTGGCTTGCCGGTGGCCAGACCAGGATTGGACTTTTCATCTTGTCCCGCTACTGACAGGAAAAGAAAAGAAGTGCATATGTCCACATGGATATTGATGATTCGTTGGAAAATGCAAACGTCAAAGAAGCCATTCTACAAAAATATGATGTTAACCCTGAGACATACAGACAGAGATTCTGTTCCCTGGAAGTTAAAGTGGATGAAAATCCAAAAGAACTGTATGTACGCTTAAAAGAGCTGTATGGGAAATGGATGAAACCAAAAGGGAAAACTATGAATTATTAAATTATCCTGGAACAATACTTGAGAATGCTGTCTCCTGAGTTACAGGTCTGGATCAAAGAACACAATCCAAACTCTGCAGTGGAAGCTGCACAGCTGGCTGATGTGTTTGTGGCAGCACGGAGAAAAGGACAGTCTTGGAGTAACACTGTGTGGATGACCAGGGATGATCAGAAAGCCCCTTCTCATTACCGGAGAGCAGGTGTGGTAGACCTCCAAGGAATCAATCATTCAATATGTATTCAAGATCCTGTACTAAACCAGTAATTAGCTTACTATGTGGAATCGAGAGCCATGGCAGGCCTATGTGTCCCAAAAAAATCGACAAAGATAACGCAAGTGTGTTTTGTGCCCCGACAGAGTACTGAATATAAAACTGAAGCTGATAATGGGTTTAATGGGTTAAAAACAACAGCTATTGATCTTGATGGTAGAACATTAAAAGCCCTTATTGATTCAGGAAGTACTCAGACCCTAGTCCACAAAAACTTTGTTCCAGCCAATAAAGTCAATGTTTCCGATCCAATCTCTGTTCACTGTGTTCATGGTGATGAGAAGTCTTATTCAATGGCAGACATGTACATTAAGGTACAAGGACAAACTTGCCTTTAAGATATTGGTGTTGCAGAGAATTTCCCGTTTCCAGCTGTGCTGGGCCGAGATCTACCTGTGTTGTGTGACTTGCTTGGGTCCACTCATACATGTAATAATGTAGTAACCAGAGCTCAGGCTAATAAAACAGAGGATTCTAGCACAATCAGTACTCTGCCTTTTTATGATGCAGACTTGGAGACAACACCTGGGAAGTCTTGTAAGCCATGCAGCCAGAAAAGGGCAGAGAAGTTGCAACACACTGCTAAGAGGTCTTCAACACTTCAGGTCCTGAGTTACCTTTGGGTTTTAAAATCCCTGTTGATATTGGTGCTATGCAACGTGCCGATCCAGTACTGGGGCCTCTGTTTGAGAAAGTGGAGAAGGAGCCAAGATTGGAACAGGATTTTGGCAGCAGAAAGGACCTTTTGTTGAAAAGTGGAGTTCTTTATCACCAGCAGGGTTCTGCATTACAGCTGATGGTCCCTAAAGTAGTCCAGGAGATTGTGTTGGCTTTTGGGCACTCCATTCCTTAGGCTGGCCATTTGGGAGAGCATAAAACCATGGCCCGCATCAGGAAGTATTTTCACTGGCCTGGATTGTGGATTATGGGTGACCAAGGAAGGGGTGAAGCTGTTAATGTTGTGGCTTATATTGTTCAGATGAAGGAGCGACTGGAAAAGATGACAGAGTTGGCCCAAACTCATATGGCAGAGGCACAGGAGCACCAGAAGGTCTGGTATGATCGGTCTCTGCGTCAGAGGTCATTTAGTTCTGGTGTTATGACCCAGCTCAGCTAGGGGTTGTGAGCCACAACAAAGTAAGCTTTGGGAGAATGGTAAATATTGTGAAAATGAATTTATTGATTACAAAAAGGGTAATTGGTTCACAGACTAGTGGTACAAAACCATACGAGTTTGGGTTAGAGAAGCTGCTCAACAAAACAAAATAGAACAAAACCCTCATTAATATAAACTGGGATGGCCAGAATCCCCAAAGTACCAAAATGTACTGAAACAAAAACAAAAAAAAACAGGCCTCCTAAGAACATTAAACAAAATGCAGAGCAGCTTCAATAAACTAAACTATCTATAATCAACCATAAAACGAGAATACTAAATACAAAACAAAATGGCTCAAAGCTCTCGTAAAATGTACAAAAAACAATATATAATTATCTACAAATATTAAATACGAAAATTACTATGTGTAATTTACTAACAAAAGCTAAACTATCTCAACTCAAACTATCAATTAACATTCCAATACCAAAAGAAAAATCAAGTAGTTTTAACACTACTGGAACAAAACACAAATCATAACACACCATGCAAAATTAATGTATCCTAAATGTTCACAAAACTAATCTAAACTAAACACCACAAGTTAAGTTTACTAAACAAAGTGCACCAAATACCAAAAAGGTCAGAATCCAAAGTTGACCAGAGTTCAAACAGAAGCCAAGGAGAAGGCAGTCTGAAACCAAACAGCTTCTCAGTGTATTGGTGGTGATGAGTCCCTTTTATTTCCTGGTTGTGATGTGATGATGATTGGCTTCAGCTGTGGTGCATTCTGGAGGAGCCAATGCAGGTGTGTCTGATTATGTGAATCCTCTCCAGGGAAGGGTGCAGGTTGACAGAAGAAATGGTGATTAGTGGCATGACAAAACAGAATCAGTAATAAAGAAACAGGGGGACATAACATCTGGCCAAGAAAGCCTTGGTGCTCCTGCTAACTGATGATAGCAAGTTGCAGGCTGAATGGTTCAGCGGAATGGGTAGAGAGACCATTTTTGATCCAGGATGTTCCAGAAGATGAGGAAGTGGAAGAACAGTACCTGACAGTAACCACTTCTCAGGACCTGGATCTTAGTCACCTTCCGGAAGAGAAGCAGACTCCGGTGAGAAATCTGTGTAATTCACAGGTGTTCCAGGAGAATCCAGGTAAAACAAATATTGTCGAGCATGATATAGTGCTGAAAGATGGAGCTTCTGTAAAAATGAGGTACAGGATACCTGAGCACCTGCTGGTGGAACTGAAGAAAGAAATCAGTCTAATGAGATCGTTGGGAATTATTGAACCATCAGGGAGTGAGTGGTGCAACTCGGTGGTCCCAGTTTTGCATTGACTTCCATATTGAAATTTGACTCATACCCCACCCCTCGTCTCGATGACATGGTTGAGCTCCTTGGGAAGGCCAAAGGGAGAGCCACAGACATTTGTAAAGGTTATTGGCAGGTTCCCCTCACTGAGCACTCAAAAGCACTGACTGCTTTCCGGACCCCATGGGGCCTGTTCCAATCCACAGTTATGCCTTTTGGACTGCATGGTGCCCCAGCTACATTTCAGAGACTAATGGACCACGTACTGTTTGGCATGCATGATTTTGCCGCAGCTTATCTTGATGGCATTGTCATTTTCAGCTTAATGTGGGAAGAACATCTCAGACATCTGTAGCAGGTGCTGGTGCGACTTCAGTCTGCAGGGCTGACTGTTAATCCTGCAAAATGTGTCCTGGCCAAAACAGAAACTGAGTACCTGGGATTTGTGATTGGAAATGGACTGATTAAGCCACAAGTGAAAAAAGTTGGTGCTATAGAATCCTGCCCCCTGCCAGAGACAAGAAAGCAACTAAGGTCATTTTTGGCATTTTACCACCGCTTCATCTCTCATTTCTCTGCCAGGGCAGCTCTTCTGACAGATCTGACTGGTTCTCGCTGTCCAAATAAGATCCAGTGGACTGTGGATGCCAGAGCAGCATTTCAGGATCTGCAACAATCTCTGAGTAAGAGCCCAGTCTTGCATAGCCATGATTTTGACAGACAGATGCCTCAGAGAGGGGGTTGGGAGCAGTCTTGTTGCAGGGACCATCTCATCAGCGCCATCCAGTGGCTTTCATCAGTCGCAAGCTTTTTCCAACGGAAGTCTGTTATTCCATGATTAAGAACGAGGCACTGGCCATTAAGTGGGCTCTGGACTCCTTAGTACTACCTGCTAAGACGGGAGTTCAAATTGAAAACTGACCATAAAGCGCTTCAATGGATCGAGAAGATGATGGACACAACAGGAGGATTACCAGGTGGCACCTGGCACTCCAGCCATTCCAATTCATCCATTCGAGCATATCCCCGGCAAGGGCAACTGCACAGCAGACTACCTTTCTCGCTGTTTTGGAAAATAAATTTGAAGGGGGAGAGTGTGTGAGGGCTATGGATAGAGCGACACATGCGAACCAGAAGGTGGCCATGGGGTGGAGTCAGTTAAATTGGACCAGACCAATGTCCATTATAGGAGTGGGGAATTAGGAGATTTCTTTTGTTAGTTTAGTTTGGTTTTTGTGTGTTACCGGTTTGTCTCTTTTTTGGACTGATCAGCCACTATAAGTTTCCCATTGTGTGTCATTTGTTAGGTCAGTTTGTTCGATTTATATGCCTGAGTTAGTCACTTTTGTCATCAGTTATTTAAGTATAGTTTTTTTAAGTTGACCTCTTTTATAGGCCTGATTTATACATTTTTTGTTAGGATAGTTTTACTTTGTTGGGTTAAGATAAAAAATCCTTTCTTTTTTAACTTTTAACTGTGCCAGACTTTTCCTTCACTGCTCAGCTCATGACTGTCCAAAATGGATTGAACTGGAAATTTTTCTTGGCAGAAGGCTCATTTGAGTCTCTGTCCTGTTGTGGAATTTTCTGGTTTCATTTTGTTATGGTGTATGTAGTGGGTTGGGTTAATAGCAAAAGGAAAAACAGACACCCTATTAGTATTTTTTGTTTGTTTCATGTGATTTGTATTTGTTTTTATGTGTTTTATATTCGTTTTTATGATCACATTGTATTTTTAGTATTAGTACACTCCCAACCGCTAGAGGGCACCGCTTGCGCTGATGGTATAAGAGCAAGGAGGTCACTGGGAAGAATTAACTTCCTGTGTGAAGCCAACCAGGCTTAACGTGTGACTCCTCTGTTCTGCCACAACTCGTCCACACATTGAGCCAAAAGCTACTACGTTGCCTTCTGGTTGCCAAGCCAGAGGGGCAACATGTACATAAAGTACGTAATACATCCTTGTGTCTGGTGCAGTTCTATCTGGGAACAATATGATAATACAAACAAGAATATCATTTCATAGATGTTATGTCTCTAGCAATGTGCCAGCTTTAAACTCATGTCTCTTTGGTACACAGCACAGAAGCTTACAGACTTCTGACCTGAACAGATCTCTGTCCAAACTTCTCAATTGTTGCAGCTGTGTATTTTACCCTTTGTCCTTATCATTTTAATGAACCTTTAATCTCTTTCAATCCAATCCCAAAGTCCTTCGTCTTTGACAGGCTTGCCATCTTTAACAACTTGGTGTCAGAAGGTTTTTTTTTATCTCCTGTAAGGGCAGAGTCTAAATTTTTGCGACATGCATTTGGCCAGACCTGGAAAAATCCAACCTCTTTTCCAGAGGGCCTTCGCTTGATCTCGGCTCTGCGCCGTCAGGATTTTCTCACGCGGCCCACCCTGTCGGAGACGATTGGTGAGTAAAGTGCACCTATTATCTCTCCTTCCCTAGAACCGGGCTGTGAGCAGCTTATGACAGTGTGAGCCAGTGAGTAAGAAAGTAAATAGAAGCCCGGTTTTTCTCACTTTTAGTGGGACCGGACAGGGAAAAAATCCTGCTTTTTGTCAGTAAACAGAACAGGTATGTCACTGAAAGGAAAGTGAAATTGTAGGTAAAATCTTTTGTACCTGAGAGTGTGACAAAGGTTCTCCACAACAGGACAGTGGGGTCAGGCTGGGGTCCGCCAGAAGAATAGACCAGCAGTACTAGAGATGTCCAGTAGTGGAAATAAGGGGATCCCCTCCAGTGTTTTACAAGGTTAGAAAACATGGGTAATGTAGGGAGCCCACAGTTTAAGGCAGCTGCTCCACCCCAGGGAAAAATATTCAGCTTTATGTTGAAAAAATACGGGTGGGACAGTGTGTCTTGGATTAAGAAAGATATTTTTCCAGCTGAGAGCACTTTTAGTCCGGCAGCTTTAAAGGTTACAAGTGATGGATTGATTAAAATGAAGGAAAAACTTAAATCAAAGAAAAACCTATCTGTAGCAGACTGGAATGAATTAGAAGAGCATGAGAAAGCTCAGAGTTTTTAGATAACTGAGGCGGACAGACGACATAGAAAGATGGGAGCAAAAAGTTTTCATGCAAACCGCGAGACGAAACGCCACACCTCTACCCGGAGCAGACCCCTGTTTAAAGTCTCTCGCAGCCTTTGACCTGGACCTCATCTGCTCATCCCCCACACCACAAGCCCAACTGAAAAGACAGAGCATTCACCCTGACAGGCGGAGAACGGAGCAATGAAAGATAAGCCAGAAATGTGTTTCTTAAGTCCAACTGCACCTCTCACTGCTTCCAAGTAGGGGTGCCTCATACATGGATGTGGACTAAGCGCACCATGCTGGTGAGCCACAACAGCAGGATGGAAATGGATGTCATTTTGTGGAAAGAATAGACACTGGTGGTAAAATTGCCCAGATAGAAGACAAAGCGGTGGTCAACGTTTCACCCCAGCGGACTGACTAGGCATGGATGAGAACCGACGGGTCGAGAGAGATTTTACCAGATGTCTGACGGGTAAAGTAGACCACACACACATGCAAGCTTCTGAATAATCTGTTATTTCTGCTGCATCCACACAAACACCTGCGAACAATATGCTGACTAACATGCACACACACAGCCAACATACAGAAAGTCACAAAACTGATGCACATGACTCTGCTTCGCTCTGTCGCAAAGAAAAGGTGCATTCTGACGCAGACTTGGATAAGATATTGCAGGCTTTTTCTGTGCTGGAAGAGAAATATGCTCACAAAAAAGTAGAAACCTTTGTGCATTTAACAGCAGATGAGTACAAGGCACTTCCTATTTTGTCTATAGAAGTGATGGGAAAACAAATGAATTGAAAACCCTGTTCAGAAATGCATGTGTATTGCACATTCTTCACTTGGACACGACCAGGGATTTAAAAAACTGAGGTTTGGGGATGCTGTAGAAAATTTGTCGATTAAAACTGTGTTTTGGAACAGAGACATGGCGGCTGCCAAATTGTCTCTGCCGGAGAGTATGTCATTTCCGCATTCCGGAAACCACAAGTCTCACTGACTCCAGTTTTAAACTGGGCCAACGCGCATGCGCTTCCTTCGAATACAGGCTGTTTGTGAGAATGAGAGAAACAGATTGCAGTGTGTTTGCACTCACGAAATGAGAGAAAATGAGCATGCTTGCCTGAACAAAATTTATGAGTGGATGAATGAGGATGTCAGCGAGTTTGTGGATATTTGTCTGAAGGCAAATGACTGGAATGTCATTCAGGACAATCCAACAGTGATGTTTACGCCTGCTGCAAATGCATTTAAGATGAATCTTAAAGCCGAGGTCAATTGTCAGTGAACAGTCCAGTTGATTGCATCTAATGTGTTTCCCGAGGAGGAGATGAACTATGCTTGTTTGTCTGAATCAGATTTGACAAACATCCCAGCTCTGAGAAATGTCACAAAGTCTTTGTGGTCCACTAGTAATTATGATGTGGGTCCGATTAAAGGTTGCAAGCCCATGGAGAAAACAATACCCGCTTAGACCAGAAGTGATTAAGGGCCTTATGCCAGTGTTTGAGTCTTTTAGGCGTGCTAGAATAATAAGAGCTGCTGTGAAGGAGAGCTTATCTGATTCCTCAGCCTCTCACAAAAAAGCATGATGTCTTTTCTTGGGATGACTAGTTACTGCAGAAATTTTATTTAATTATGCAGTCTTGGAAGCTCCATTATCTCAGTTGATTATGGAAGAGGCATGAAGCCTGCTGATATCATAACTTGGAATAATGAAGTTCTGCAGACTTTGTGAATCTGAAGCTTTCCCTTCAGATGGCCCCCACCCTTGGGTTGCCGGACCCTGAAAAGGACTTTGTGCAGTGTGTTGATGAGAAAAACTGTAACATGACTTCTGTTATGATTTCTGACAAGTTATGCCCTGTTGCTTATCTCTCTGCTAAGTTAGATCCTGTAGCACGTGGGCTGCCTCCCTGGCTGTGTGCAGTGGTAGCTGCTGAGAAAGCATTTTTGTCATCTTGCGATATTGTCGGATACGCAAATGTAACCCTGCTTGTTCCACATTCGGTGTCTTTGATTCTTGAAGAAAAGAAAACTAATCATCTTTTTGTAGCAAGACATATATGATATGCCAAATATCGCTGTAAAAAGATGTACAGTTCTTAACCCTGCATCTCTTCATCATCAACCGACAGAAGAGGATGGAGAAGCGCACTGCTGTGAAGCAGCGTTAGAACAGATATGTGCTTCAAGACCTGATCTAAAAGACATTCCCCTACAGAACCCAGATTTGATCCTGTGTGTTGACGGGTCCGCTCGGAGAGACCCCACTACAGGTGAGAACAGAATGGGCTTTGCTGTCTGCACAGACCATGCCACAGTGATTTCAGGACCCCTCCCAAGGAAGTGTAAATGACCGTTATTCCTGTCAAGGATGAGGACACTGGTTTCTTTAGATTGAGAAGAATATAAAATTAATAATGAAGATAAAAGAAGTTGAACATACATTAAACACTGAAACATGAAGAGACAAAACATTAAGGACAAAGGATTTAATTTCACTGTCCTTTTAGTGAAACACCTGTTTGTAGTCTGACAAAAGCAGGATTTTCCTGTCCGGTCCCACTAAAAACATTGAAACATGAAACATGACATCAGTTTAGGAGCCTTATGGTCAGACTTTTCAGCTAGACATTAATTAAGAGCAAGATAATTAAGCTAATACATGAAATTTCTCTACAGAAGTACAGCGCACAAACAGCAGAGCTTGTCGCTCTGGCTGAAGCTTGTAAGTATGCTGAGGGTAAGAATGTAAACATTTACACAGACTCACGCTATGCCTTTTCTGTGATTCATGACTTTGGAACTCTGCAGGCATTTTCTGAAATCAGATGTCCGTCCTATCTTGAATGCTGCTCAAGTTGCAGCCAGAATTACTCCACCTCCACCAATGGTTGAGCAGTCCTGCCTCTCTCATGATTAGAGTCAGAAACACCCCTTGAATTTCACCTTCCTCCTCCAGATTTCTTGTCCCTGCCTGTGTTTTTCTGCCCTGCTCCAGGACTACTCCACCACCCAACCCACTCTACCCCTGCACCTCCTCCTCCTGCTCCAGCAAGCCCTAAGCCCCTAAAGACCTGCACATGCTACAAAACTTCACAGTTAAGCCTGAAATTCTGCTTTGGAAAAAAATCAAGAGCTGTTTGTAGAGACATTTGATTTGGCCCGAATGGGCTTCCATGTCTGCCTAAACATTTCTTCTGGTTCTTGGCTAAAATTACGCACGGAAGAAACCATGCTAGAAAGGCTAACATGGTTTCTAGCTTGAAGTGTCATTGGTACACCAGAGGTTTCACTACCTACGTTCAATGGTACAGTCAGAAATGCATGATTTGTGTGGTGCACAATCCGGCTAAAACGGAGAAAACTTCACCAGGTGCTCATCCTCCAGCACAATTTCCTTTTGAGTACCTGCAGATGGACTTCATCGAGCTGACGCTGGTAAGTGGTTACAGGTATTTGGTATTTTGGTATTTATGGACATGTTTTCCAAATATCCTGAGGTTTTTCCTGCTAAACATGCTTCTTCTCATACAGTGACCCAAGCTCTCTTGACCCACATTGTCCCGAGATGGGGTGTGCCATCCATAATTTCTTCTGATAATGGCCAGTATTTTGTGAACAATGTGGTAAAAGACCTGTCACGCTTCTTGGGGTTAGGGTTAGGGTACCTATAATCCGGAGTCTGCGGGAGCGATTGAACGAAAAAATTGTTCCATAAAGCACAAACTTCTTAAGTGTTGTGCAGAAACAGGTTTGTCTTGGATTAAAGTGTTACCATTAACGTACCTCCGCATGAGAAGGAGAACATGGTCTGGGCTTAGCCCATTTGAGATAATTTTTGGCAGACTCCCTTCACTAGGCTTTCAGCCTGCAAGGAGGCTTCTGCCTCCAACAGATTTTTGTGAAGATGCTTTACGTACGTATTGCAAAAAGCTGTCTGCTGTGCTTTGTGATACATTCCAGGTGGTGAAACCTGCTCTCCCGAAAACTGCTGAGACTGTGTGCCATTCCATTAAGCCTGGAGATTGGGTGCTGATTAAAAACCTCTAGAGAAAGCAGTGGAAGTCGCAGAGGTTCACTGGACCCTTCCAGGTGCTCCTGACCACTGATACGGCTGTGAAGGTCGCTGAGAGAGCTACTTGGGTTCACGCATCACACTGCCGACGTGTCCCGGTTCCACCGGAGAACCAGAGCATCACAGGGGACGCCCATGACTCATTCACGTCACATCACAGCAGCTGAGGATTTGGACCTCGTGGCCCCTTCAGGGGGGTTAGCCTAACAACTCAGCACATCCCCGTTTCCTATGGTTCCAGCCAATCCGACTGCCTGTCCAGTCACCTAAAGTGTTGCTTGTTTTCCTAAGAGAAGGAAAAGAAAAACACATCTGTTTGAAAGCTTCACTTGCTCTTGGTTGCATACGGAGCCAATATGCATCACAGAGGCGGGTGCCTGTTTGTTTCATTCCTGATGGCATGGGCGCTGCAATTAGGAAAGATGCCATTCTCCCCTGCTTCCACAAGGATGCAGGATACAGATGTCTTCCCCGAGACATCTCCTTCATCTTGACATGCGTTTCAACACCTTGATGAGGATGCAAATATGTGGTATCAGTTAGCGAGAGTAACTGCCTCCAAAATCACTAATAATACATGCTGCGTCTACAGCCTAATTCCTCATGCCACACCTGTCTCTCCCCTGCTGAGACCAAGGCCCGTAAATGTGCAAGATGTATTGTCCTTCTTATCTGCAATTTCTATTGGTAAAAGAAATGACACACATTTTCTGAATGCATCTGAACCTGTTAAGTATTTGCCTTGAATGAGAGATTTTTCTATTCAGTCTGTGAGATTTCCACTTTCTTTCTCCAGGTCAACGAATTTTTGTATTAAAATCAGTTTTGAGCCTCTCAGGTCTCAGATAAGCCCCTTTTGCTCCAATGTGTTTTTCAGGGCAGGCATTAAAGATGCTTTGTCTTTAGGTCAAAGTACTAACTGGAATGTCACAAAGCCCTCCTCAGTGAGAGTGAAGAGGGAGCAACGTGTTTCTTTCGATGTTTTGGGGGAGTCTTTTCCCCAATTATGGCCAATTAACATAATTCTGCAGAGATTAATCGTTTGGCTCTTGATTTAGAGAATTTAACTTCTCTGGTAAAAGACGAGTTTCATGTTTTATCCCCAGAGTTAAGAGCCTTAAGACTTATGACTCTTCAAAACAGGATGGCATTAGATTTCCTGCTCACATAAAAAATAGCGTATGTGGTTTAATTCAAGTGGAATGTTGTACAGTGGTTCCGGACACAGCCAGTAACATCTCATCCATTCAGAACCATTAGAGAGGACTGCTTCCGGCATGCATAAAGCAGATGCCACCCCCCCCCCCCCTCCCCCAACCCACTTTGGGCCCTGGTTTGAACGTGCACTTATTATCTCAGCACCACCTTTGGCAGTGAAGATAACAGTAGGATATATAGTGATTGGTTTGCTTCCCAGGTGCATTAGATCATTAGTGCCTACCGCCCTCAAGAGTTTTTCTATGGAAATGGTCTCACTTCCTAAAGACAACACAGGACCTCTAAGTCCGGTTTACTCACCCCCACCATATAGCTCTAGAGGCCCTAGTGATGACTGGAGTCTGTCTCTGACTTTTCCAGTTCCAGCTCAGAAGAAGATGAAGTTTAAAAGTGTAGCTCCCCCTCCCCTTTCCCCCTTTCCTTTGTGGTCACTTCATCTTAAGGTTTTCCATTTGGGTTTTTGTGATATTCACTAATAATGATTTAAACTGATTTTTAGTGATACTTAGGGGCTGATTAACATTCTTTCTCTCCACTCTCTCTCACCCTCTCTCTCTCTCTTTCTTACAGCCCAGATAATTGAGTTTATATAAGTTTATAATGATTACAAGATAGGCTAACACCAAGGATTGAAATAGATTAACATGGATTGAACCAGTTTCTTGCTGTCTTGTCTTCTCTCGGGCCTCGGCTCGCTTCCTGTTTCCTCCTCTCATCTTCCTGTGGCAGTCTTAAAGGGCCAGCGTGACTGTGGAGCAGAGTGAGCAAAGTCAGAACACTCCCCGTCTGGTATCTCCTGAGATACCACACTTAACACTCATCATCACCAGTCCACAGAAGAAGAACTAGCTCAGATATAGAACTAGCTCAGATATATCTGTAGTAGTGTTTTCTTGATCCTTGATGGACAACTTTCACTTCAGCCTTTCTTACAAGTCCATCCTGGCTAGGAACAGTTGAGACAATGATTCCCATTGGCCACTCATTTCTCCTAACTTGTTTCTCTTTGAGAAGGACAACATCTCCAGCTTTAAAGCTGACTTTTTTATGTTGCCACTTCTGGCAGGTCTGGTATGGTCTGTATTCACTTGCTGTATCAAGGTTTGCAGCAGATTCCATTACTACTGCTTCAGCGAGAGCAGCCTCAGCCTCCTCTTCCTTCTCTAAGGCATCAACAAGCTTTCTCTATTTTGACTTTAATCTCTTTCTTTGAAAATGCCTCTCTAGCTTGAGAAGCCTCTGCTTTTGCACATGCCGTAGCAGCACCCAGAAGTTTTTGCTGAGCTTATGATGTAGAGACTTTAACCGGGTCAGTGCATACTTGCGGTTGTTAGGCAGATACTTTCTCTGCTGGCGAAATAGTAACGGAGCTACCCAACTGTTTGTGGAATCCTGGAAAAACTCCTCCTTCATTGTTTTGAGAAATGACAGATCTTCCATTGATGGTGCAAGCTTGCTGTCACGCTTTGTTCTCTGGAAAACCATTTTGCCAAGACCTTCACTTGACCCTTGCTGCATAATACTTGGGGAATGACAGAAAGCCTGAGGCTGATTGCTGGGAATGAATCTCTCTTTCACCTTTAAGCGGTTCTCACAATGAGGAAAATGACTTGGCCTGCCATTTTCGAGAACATGAGTCTTGGTGCTGGTGATTTCAGAAGGTCTATGTGCTCTGCCTAAACAAACATCAGCCAAAATCACCCAACCTAGGTCCAGTTTTTGTGCAAATGCAGCATCATGTGGTCCAGTGATCTGTCTCTGCACCTTGTGAACTCTCAGCAGATCTCTCCCAAGCAGAAGCAGGATCTCAGCATTTTCATTGAATTCTGGTAATTCGTGGGCTATGGGTTTCAGATGAGGGTGTTGAAGTGCAGCAGCAGGTGTGGGAATTTCGTCCCTGTTGTTGGGAATCATGTTGCATTCAATAAGAGTTGGCAATGAAAGGCAAATACTTTCATCTGCAGACTCCACCATGGAGCCAGTGGCTCGACGTCCAGCTGTTTCACCAACTCCAGAACAAGTCTTAAGAGTATATGTTGATGCAGGCCCGCTGATGCTGAATATCTCAAAAAACTCTGATCGTGCAAGCAACCTGTTACTCTGGTCATCCAGCATAGCGTACATGCGTCTGCATTCTCTGCAATTGCCTGCTGGGTAAACATTGACCAGGCATATTTTTTAACATGACTTGCTGCGAGCTCCCTCTCCACACACCTCTGTACAGTTAGACACGACAGCAGCATCTTGTGATTCTCCTCTCTCCCTGCCATGCACTGAAGAGAGGTTAGAAGACACAGGAACCCATGGAGGCAGATCTGGATGCAAAACAGTTGGATGCCCGTCACTTTCACACTCAGAACATCTGATGTTTGCCTCACAGTTTCAAGCTACATGTTTGTTTAATGCACAACATTTGAAGCAGATATTATGCTCCATTAATACCTTTTTCCTCTCATTGAGGGGCATCTCTCTGAGACCTCTGCACTTGCGTAGGGGGTGAGGTTTGTTGTGAAAGGGCATTGTCTGTCAGGATCCACATCACTGAGTGCAGGATTGCGGGCAACAACATAAGTTTTGTTTACAGAGATTGCCCTCCTGTTTTCAGTGTGACCTCCTATAAACATCTCCTTCTTCACTGTGCCAGAGGAGTGTGGCTGAAAGCTGAAGCTTGGATCATTACGTGCTTTTGCCTGCTTATACACAAACTCTAAAAGGAAGGAGAATGATGGAAAGGCTACCCTGTGCTCCTGTTTATAACGTGAGCCTTCCATCATCCATTTATCCTATAGTGCATATGGCAGCTTCTCAATAATGGGGTGAACACGTCTAGCAGTATCAAGATAGGAAAGTCCAGGTAAGTAGCCTTGCTCTTTTTTTGATCTCTTCCAACCTGTCCCAGATGGAACGCAGTCCAGAAGATGGGTTTCTAGCATTGACTGCTATTATGTGTCGTGCATGCTCAGAAGACTCTGGGCCCAGCCATTTGGTTAACAAATCAATCTCCTCTCCAGCTTTCACATCTAGGTCCCCAATAGCGTTTAAAAATGATGACTTCCATGATAATAGTTTTCTGGCTTGTCATCAAATCTAGTAAGCCCTGTTGATATCAGCTGACACCGAGCGAGATATCTAGCTAGAGTAGCTGTGGGCATGTCACTTGGATGAGGAGCTGGAGTAGGATAACAGCTGCGACCACCATGTTGGGTTGCAAAGGCTGGCGAGGCATATTTCTGATGTGACTGAACTTTCGGTTGACTAACGCAGTTTTGTTGCCATTCATAGTCTAAACCTGTGCTGGTGGGGGCAACTTCAAAGTGGTTAGGTGGCGGTTGATCTTGTGGGTCTAGGTGGCAATTATCTTGCTCTTCATTTGCATGCGTGTGTGAAAAAGGGGTTCGACTTTGTGTGACTGCTTGCTTTCATGGAGCTGACTGTGCATGCTAACATATTCTTCAGTGCGCTGCTTTGGACTTTGTGAAGGTAACTGGTCTGGTATGGTCTGTATTCACTTGCTGTATTAAGGTTTGCAGCAGCAGATTACATTACTACGGCTTCAGCGAGAGCAGCCTCAGCCTCCTCTTCCTTCTCTAAGGCATCAACAAGCTTTCTCTATTTTGAGTTTAATCTCTTTCTTTGAAAACGCCGCTCTAGCTTGAGCAGCCTCTGCTTTTGCACATGCCGTAGCAGCACCCAGAACCACGCTGGATGAACTGGATCCCTTGCTATGATGGATCTGGCCTCTACATCTTTATCCATGTTTAGCGTAGATGTTCTTACCTCAGTCGAGTTACTGCAGCTCCAGCTCAGTGTGGCAGTTCAGATTGGCCGCGTTAATCTTGATTGTAGGTCTCCCTTTTCACTGTAGTGGCCTTGTAGAAACATCATTCAGCTATCCAGCAAGTTAAACACTTCCATAAAAGACTCCAGGACAACCAGCTGAAGTTCAGTGCCTTTATAGAATGTGTGAAACTGAAACACAGATTTGTGCATGTATGAGTACAAATAATGTCACATAAAGAGCTATACATTGACTCAAAATCAAATAAAACAAGTACTGCTCTCTTTAAACAGTAAAAAGTGTTAGGTCTGTGAACTCATTCAAGGATATTTAACGTTATTCACGATGTGAAATAATATTACTTACAAATGGCATCTAACTTCAAAAGAAATAAAGTTTAATGCTAATTTAAACATTCAACTTACAGGGAATGCCCCAAGATAGGCTAACACCAAAGATTGAAACAGATTAACATGGATTCAACCAGCGTCTTGCTGTCTTGACTTCTCTCAGGCCTCTGCTCGTTTTACTTCCTGTTTCCTCCTCTCATCTTCCTGTGGCAGTCTTAAAGGGCCAGTGTGACTTTCGAGCAGAGTGAGCAAAGTCAGAACAATTACCCTTCAAATCATAAATTTGTGAAATCAATACCTACTTATTACAACATCCTTCAAATGTTCTTGCCACCAGGATTTCTGTCATGCCCGTCAACACAAACGAATACACCCCGGCTGGAGCGTCGGGGTAATGCATGTGTTTTTCCCCTGTATCTACCCCGGGTTTTTTTTTTTTTTTCAATATGCATATGTTAGACATGCGGTGATGAAGTAAATGATGAAAATTCCTCTTATAGTTTAATTTGTTTGAAACAAGATTTCTGTACAATCAAAAGAGTGGTTATTGTTGTGGAATTTTCTGGTTTCATATTGTTATAACGTACATAAAGTACATAATACATCATTTTGTCTGGTTAACACTCCTCAAGTGCAACTAAGAAAGACATAATTAGAATAAAAGATAAAACAAACACTTGGTAGAAAGAGGGTACTGAGAACTGATCCTGGTGTCCCAATATCCTGGACCGAATCAGAAGTGCTGAGAGACCGACATGGTATGTTGCAAACAACACCACACCTCTGAAGGTGCACATGTAGCCGACGTCAACTCTCAGATCACCAAAGAATGGAGACGGTGTCTGCAATGCTGGTAAAGCTGAATTAAATACAACGGGATGCTGCACCATACCTCTTCGTCTAGACAATACACAGTCAAGTGACTGGTCAGAATTTGCCCCAGACTTCTGCTCTATCAGATCTTTGGCCCAGATCCTCCTGAATTGCAATTCTGTATTTGTCTGTTTTGTCTTTATGTTTGTCATATTCTTCTGATTGTTTTACTCCTTGTTCAATAAACTTTGTTAATCATTTTTCACTTCAGAACCAGACTCCTCATCTTTCGTAATCTAAAATTTCTGTTACAGTTGTCACTGTACACAGTGCTGCTACTGTCCCAGCTTGTCTGCTGGAACAAATATGTGTGCTTATTTGCATAAAATAACGTACTATCCAGCACTCCACTGCTGCTAATTATTTTCTATCTGGCGTGCAATGACTTCTGGGTGATTGGAGACTGCGAAGGATACATAGAATACACACTTCGTTTTAAGCTACTTCGGCCCCCAAAAAAGTGCGCATTGGTTGTGTGGACCCAAAGTATGCCAGTATGACGTCAGCAAACTTTGAATATAAATATATTAAATACTCTGTAAGGTACATCACAAACATTCTTGCTTCGAATTCTACTCAGCATTAAGTAGTGTCTGTACTTACAGTTGAAAAATGCTACTTTGGAATCTACCTGGAATGCTGCCATATATATATA
>JBAMHX010046780.1:0-18934 GCA_037177515.1 Pseudomugil tenellus
ACAGAGCCACACACTAACAGTGCTAAACAATACACCGAAACCAAAAAACTCTCAGCAGAAACTCACCTAAAATGACTCAACCACTACCAAAGACACAAGTGCTTGTTCTACTGAAGTTAGGCATATTCTGTCTTTTAAAGTGTGATTTCCCTCCAAATCACCGCCTCTTTCTGCTTGCCCTGAGCAGTAAACAGTTAACGTGACCCGAGTCACGGACTCAACTGTTGTTGGATTGTGTAAGGAGAAGCGCTAATGACAGAGCCACATACTAAGGGGTCTATAACATCAGACATAGTGACCAGCAGCAGACCAGGGGTGCCACAGGGGACTGTGCTGGCCCCTCTCCTCTTTACCCTGTACACTGCAGACTTCATGCACAACACCGAACCATGTCACATGCAGAAGTTCTCAGACAACACTGTCATCTTCGGGTGTGTATTGATGGGTGTGAGTAGAGGTCCCTGGTGAAGGATTTTGCTGCATGGAGCCATTTGAACCACCTGCATCTCAATACCTCCAAAAAAAAGGAGATGGTATTAGCGTTTGGAAGGCACCTGTAAACATCTGTGGCGAGGAGACTGAAAGTTCCCTCCTATAAGTACCTGGGCTTGCAGGTGGACAATAAACTGGGCTGGTCTTTTAATTGTGACTTTTTAAACAAGAAAGTACAGAGTAGGATGTACTTTTAAGGAGGCTAGCATCATTTAACTTATGCAAAAAGTTCCTACAGCTTTTCTGTCAGTGGTGGCCAGTGTGATGTTTTATGAGGTGGTGTGCTGGGGACGCAGTGTCAAGCAAAAGGACACGCAAACACTTGACAAACTGATTACGCATGGACAACAGCAGCTACCCATAGAAATTAGTGTCCCATCGTCAGAATGGGTAGATGAGATTTCAGAGCTCTGGTTGTTTGGCTTCGTTCACCGCGATCATAATTCAGGATGTTAAAAATGGGGGTCTTTTGGGCCCTTTTCTGCTCCATGAAACCTTTTTAAACTTAATTTAATTTGATTAGCTTGTTGATGTGACAGCTAGCTACAGTGTCTGCTGCTGCCTGCAGGCTCAGGGATCCATTGTAAATAGGAGCCTGCTGCAGATTATTTATGGTTTTGTTCAATTTACTTCTTTTTATTAAGCTGTTTGTCAGTGTTTATTTACTTCACTTGTTCTTTCACAGCGGCCATACTTCTCTCTACTCGGTTCTCATGCTGTTTCCGACAGCTGCTTTCTCAAAGTCACTCGGCATTACACTTTTAAGTGTCCCCTAAGGTCAACAAAAAATGGTACGAAATAAAAGATACCTAATGACCTAACCTGCACTAATAATCAGAGTACTTAGAGGCTCTTTGTGCTGCAGGTGGAAGCAGGTGTCTGATCAGCTGCATCATGCTAACTAGTTAGCCTTTGCCTCTTGTTGGTGAGATATAATTCTCAATCTGGATGCAGATTGTTATCTTTAACCTGCACATAAGTTGCTATGTGTGCTTTTTGCACTTAAAGTTCTTTTAAATGTTTTATTTTTATATGAGTGACAGTGAGAAGCTGCATAATAAAGTTTCCCTTTGGGATTAATAAAGTACCTACCCACCGACCAACCCACACCCCCAACAACCTACCGACCTACCTACTTACCCGGACCCACTTCCGTATATAACAGTAAGAGCACTGTTCTCTGGAGTCTAAATTGACTTATCAACCAGGCATCATTATTGGCCAGGAAATCCTCATGATCCCTGAACACTCTCCCCATTTACATTCTACCATTGGCATAGGTCTCAAGAACTGCAAGCACATCCATTGTGACACATTACGCTTGTGTCCCTACGATATTTGTATATCTACTCAGTAATTACACTGATTGGTGGACACCCTCTCACAATATATGTATAAGCATAGATATAATATATGAATTTATGGAACAAATAACTCAGTTTTTGGGAATGTATATAATACTCAATGTTTTTGATTACAAAAATACAAACTCAACTGTGAATGACTGTCCCTGTCTAAAATGTTACTATGTGAAGTCCAAAGTTGTATTCTTAGGAATCTCAAATTGTATGTAGTAAAGTTTTTATGGAAATTTCAGACCTGTTTTTGCACATGCAAGCTTTATAAATGAGGCACAGGACTTACACTTGACCAGACTCACTAATGACCTTAATTTTATTTAGGACAGTGGTTCTAAAACTTTTTAGAGTGAGAACCATCTGAGAAAATAGCCAGCTTTCAAAGTACCACCACCATGACTGACCTGAATACACAGTAGTAAATATATAAAGCTACAACATACATGGCTTTTACAACACTTTCGAACGTTTTGAAAATGTTCACAAATGTCTCAGTTTAGTGCTAGGATTTCCTGTTTTATTTGGTCATTTTTCCTGTTTTGCCCGCTGCTTTGGTTTCAGCTTCGTGTTTTGTTCATTAGTTCACCTGGGTTGATTTTGGTCATTGGTTTCACCTGTGACTGATTTCTCCCACCTAAAATAAGGCCAAACATGTTTGTAGTCCTTTCCGAGACACAAAATAGTGAGCAGTGGGACATCTTGTTCCTTTTAGACCTTTGATACACCAGATGATGATACAAAGCAGTCCAATTGGACGTGTAACAAATATGTGACACAACAGGACGATGTGATGATGCTCTTCCATAAGCGAGTTAGTTCCGGAAGAATGAAATCTCTCGTCTTTTCCACACAAAAAAGTAAGTAAGAATTTTAAATCGTTCCATACATCGCTGTTTAAAGACCTGTACGTCCATGATTTCGCCAGATATGACTTTCCCTCATGTACGATAAGAGTGAGCTCGAGTACCACCAGTGGTATGCATACCACAGTTTGGGAATCGAGGACGTAAATGATAAAGAGTCCAAAAATCGCCTCTAAATTTGGTGGAAATTTAAGCTAACACTAAATTATATTTTAAACATACTCAAGTAATTCTCAAAATGAAACGTACAAGACAGGTTTTCCTCCAAAATAAATGTCTTGAAATGGTGCTTTTCAAATAAAGCTGTTTTGAATGAGTGCTTTCGGAATGGAATTTTCTGTGTATGTCTGGTTGTTTAATATATCTTTTTGACATTGATTTTGATCATGTTTCTTCTTTTTATTAAGCACTTTAAATTAAGCCAATCCACACAGTTCACACAAAAAGCAGGTCAATGTAATAATGAGTCACTGATATAAATAAATATATATTAAAATTTTAATCATTAGATTTTGCTAGTGTGGTTGTGAAATGGGCTTTAAATTATGTTCCGAGAGTTCCTAAAGACCTGTAGATCACAATTAATGCAAATAAAGTGCATAACTGCAGCACAAATAACTAAAGCATGGTAATTTTTTTTCAACATCTTCATTTTTTACAGAGATGACTTTGTACTGAGATGACACTCCATGAGCTGCCACCACCACCGGGATGTACCATAGAGCTGAACCCTATGATGACGAGCAGGGGAGACAAAAACGTTCCCTTTCTCGGACTACATGGGCCCCACCTCCCGTGGTCTCACCACCCGCGGGGGGGAACTTAGGGGTCGGGTGCAGTGTGAACTGGGCGGCGGCCAGGGCAGGTCCATTCCCGGTTGCAGAAACTGGTTCTAGGGACGTGGAACGTCACCTCCCTGGTGGGAAAGGAGCCTGAGCTTGTGCGCGAGGCTGAGCGATTCTGACTAGATATAGTTGGACTCGCCTCGACGCACAGCTTGGGTTCTGGAACCAATATCCTTGAGAAGGGTTGGACTTTGTTCCACTGTTGCTTTCGGTGAGAGGCGCCGAGCAGCAGATCAGAGTACCAATCCTTTTTGGAGGCCCTGGAGGGAATGTTGGAAAGCACTCATCCTGGGGACTCCCTTGTCCTCCTGGGCAATTTCAATGGTCAAGTTGGCAATGACTGTGAGACCTGGAGGGGTGTGATTGGAAAGAATGTGCTGGGAACAACTGGCTGAGTCCCCTGTCAGTAAAAGCTTCAACTCCCACCTCTGGCAGAACTAGCCTGCAGGACTCCAGAAGCAGCTGATGGGTATCGACAGGCTAAGCGGAACACGGCTTTGGTGGTTGCCAAGGCAAAAACTCTGGCATGGGAAGAGTTTCCTGAGACCATGGAATATGACTTTGGACAGCTTCGTGGAGATTCTGGTCCACCATCTGGCGGTTGAGAAGGGGGAAGCAGTACTCTGTCAACACTGTTTACGGTGGAGATGGGAGGCTGCTGACCTTGACTCGACACGTCGTGGGTAGGTGGGGGGAATACTTCAAAGACCTCTTCAATCCTACAAACATGTATTCCGAGGAGAAAGCAGGGATGTGGGATTCTGTGGTGGGCTTGCCTATGTCAGGGGCTGAGGTCACTGAGGTGGTCAAAAAGCTCCTTGGTGGCAAGGCCCCAGGGGTGGATGAGATCCGCCCAGAGTTTCTTAAGGATCTGGATGCTGTGGCGCTGTCTTGGCTGACACGCCTCTATGGCATCGCATGGACATTGCGGACAGTGCCCCTGGACTGGCAGACTGGGGTGGTGGTCCCCCTCCAAAGGGGTATCGGAGGGTGTGCTCCAACTACAAGGGGATCCCACTCCTCAGCCTCCCAGGGAAAGTCTATTCAGGGGTCAGGAGGCTTCGCTGGACAGTCAAACCTCAGATTGAGGAGGAGCAGTATGGTTTTCATCCTGGCCGTGGAACAGTGGACCAGCTCTATACCCTCTCCAAGGTCCTTGAGGAGGCATGGGAGTTTACCCAACCAATCTACATGTGTTTTGTGGATCTGGAGAAGGCGTTCGACCGTGTCCCTTGGGGACTCCTTTGGGGGGTGCTCCGGGAGTATGGGGTACCGGACCCCCTTATAAGAGGTGTCTGGTCCTTGAGCTTGGTCCGCATTGCCGGCAGTCAGTCGCATTCATTTCCGGTGAGGGTTTGACTCTGTCAAGGCTGTCCTTCATCACCGATCCTGTTCATTACAGGATTTCTAGGCGTTAAGGCGTTTCTAGATGTTAAGGGTATCCGGTTTGGTGTCTCTGCTTTTTGCAGATGACATGGTTCTGTATGCTTTATCTGGTCGTGATCTCCAGCTCTCGCTTGAGTGATTCACAGCCGAGTGTGAAGCGGCTGGGATGAGAATCAGCACCTCCAAATACGAGACCATGGTCCTCAGCTGGAAAAAGGAATTCAAGTAGAGGAATTTAAGTATCTTGGGGTCTTGTTCATGAGTGATGGAAGGATGGAGCGTGAGATCAACCGATGGATCGGAGTCTGCAGACGCTGCAACAAATTCCCACTCATTTGGGGGGTCAACGGCAGTGTATTGGAAGGTTACGAATTCCCACTCATTTGGTGGTAAGTATGCAATGTGCGTTTCTGCTATCATTATGGAAGACTAGCACTTTTCCACACTAGTCAAAGTGTTTACGTAGGGTCGTTTTTTTAACTTTTTCCAATCTTCACCAAAATTACACTAAAGATCTTGGACATGCTAAGGATCCCTGGACCAAAGTCTGACACTTGTAGAACAAACTGGGACCAACTGGGAAGCTAGTAAGGGGAAGTGTCAGATTACCATACTTTGACATTGGATCCCAGGTTACGGTTAACACACAAGAGGCTGTTTCTTAGATATACTAGCTCTAATCGGGCTTTGGCTGGGACTTACTGGAATCTTGACCAAGATTTCAAAGTTCTCAGATTTGACTCAGACTGTAGCCATGGGATACTGGTCCTAAATGAAAGACCTGCTGTGAATTTCAGCATCCTAGGACAAACTGGGACTGAAAGTATATGTCAATCCGACACTTTGTCATCTTCCAATAAACTGTCATGGAAAGAGTGTCAAATTGCAATACTTGAAGGAGGCCTGGATGGAAGTGAGATTCCGCCCAGCGTCACAGACAGCGACGCGTTTGGGACCCAGCTCCATGTCGCCACACAAGAGGCCAAGTCCGGGATGTACGAGTCATAATTTGGCGTCTTCTTGCCCATTCCGTGGCCAAAAAGCAGTGTCCTGAAATTGGGATTGGTCAAATTGCAATATCCCTGGCCCCTGAGGCCTGGAGCAAGTAGAGGTGTAGGCCGGCATCTCGGGTAGAAACGAGATAGGGACAACGTTCCACATCACAGCGATAAAGGGCCATTGTTGAGATGTACGTGCCCGATTTTGGCATCTGTCTCCATCTTGTTGCCCGTTCCATGGCACAAAAACTAGTTTCCCAAAAAATGGTGTTTATCAAATTGCAATACCCCACAGTAAGAGGCCCGAATGGGGAAGAGGTGCTGGTCCGCATCAAAGATAGCAGCGAGTTTGGGGCACCGTTACAAATCACGATCTTAGGGGCCTGCGTGGAGATGCGTGAGCCTGAATTTGGCGCCTGTTGCCCTGTTATTGCCCGATCTGTGGCCAAAGAGCTAGGCTCCTCTTCAGATTGCAATACCTCCCATGTTAAAGTTTTGGGGCTCCCGTGCACCCCCAAGGGTCCGAGAGGCCCCAACCTTTTTGGGCATGGAGCTTTTGGAAAAACAACCACCTAGGGTAGCCCTCGGAGTCCGGAGGGCCCCTGAAAATGTTTTGCCCCAAAACCCCATGAAATCAACTTTTGACCCTGTGTTCAAAAGATGCTGTGGTGCCGCCTGGAGAATATGTTGTTCTGGGGGCCACGCTGGACCATTATTCGCCGGGTCCGTAGCTCCAACCGCGGGAGTCTATCAAAATGCCATTCGTGATACATGTGATTTTTCGGTTAGGGAAAAAAAACGCATGTTAAAGACTTGGAACTCAACAGCCCTGTAACTTGGACAAAATAGCTCCAAATGACCCCAAACTTTCCGCGTGGTCGTTTTTCAGCAAATGCAACAACATTCCGGAGTCTCGGGTGCCTATCTCAGCCAGGAAAGGAACTCAGTCCACAAGGGTCACAGGCGCAAACTGCCAACATCAGACTGCTCCCCACCTTGGCCCGATTGTTTGGTGCGAGTTTGGGGACCGTGGTGCACAAGGGACCTCTGCAGGTGCCTTAATTGTTTGTGAGGTCAAAAGGTCACCTTCTCATAAAAAGGACTTGGAAGATGACAAAGTGTCAAATTCCCATACATTAACATTGGGCTGGCAACATAATTTTGATAGGCCACAGATCAGAGCCAATAGGGGCTGGAGCCCTCATATTTTGCAGGCCGCCTTTTCTCAGACCGCCCCTCCTCTGTGCCGAGTTTCGTCGCACAGATCCTTCCACTCTGGTTAAGGATTTAACACATAGTGAGAATTTGACAAATTGTCAGATTGCAATACGTTTGTACGGGAAGCTGTCACCTTGTCAAATTGCAATACCCTGGGTATTATAATAATAATTATAATTATATTATTATTATAATACTGGGTGAGGACTTTACACCCAGACTTTACAAGTTGTCATATTGAAACACTTCAACATAGGACTAGCGACACAAATTTGACAGGCTGTGGATCAACAACGATAGGTGCTGGAGCCCTCAAATTTTGCAGGCCACCTTTTCTGGGACCGCCCAGCCTCTGTGCTGAGTTTCATGGCAATTGGACAAACTTTTTTTCCACCCCCCCATCCACCACTTATCTGATAAAGTCTCAAAAAGCCGTTTGGCTAAACACATTCAAAACTTAAAGTTGCTCAAAATTACCCCATATCAATAGGGTGGGTTCAGGGGCACTCTCTGGGGTTGCTGTGACATTTTACCTTAAAATGGGATGGTGGAAAGTGTAGTGAATGAAATGTCTTGCAATTTGGCGCCCAATACCTGTACTTTGTCCATTTTTTGGTTACTTACCAAGATAGTGGAATTGACAACTTGTCAGATTGCAATACATTTGTATATGAAGCTGTCACCTTGTCAAATTGCAATACCCTCAACTGTGGGTAAGGATTTAACACCTGGTTTCTTCAAATGAATGGCAATTTGACACCTTGACAAATTGCAATGCATCTGAATGGTACATTGTCCACTACCCTTTTCTAAGTCCACAAAGGTGCTAGAGGGCTGAAACTCTTCCCAACACCTCTATTAAGTGCCCTGGTCACCCAGCGGGCAGCCCGTGTCTGTCAGACTACGTTTGGGACAAACGTGCTCCAACAGTCACTGACGCAGAGGCGCACCTCCCTGGGACGCCCCGTTTACCCCTCGAAACGGCAGCGCATTTCGAGCAGGTTTGGTAAAAAAGTTGTTTTGGGAGGTCCGGAGGTACACTGTTGGAATTGCTAATTTGGGCCACTTCGGGGTCTCCCCGGCGTTTCGTCCACTTAAAGGTATTGGAATACGATAAAAAGTGTCGAAATACCATTTCTTGGACTTGGTAGCTGACAAACCGTCATTTAGGCTATCAGTGGGGTGCATGAGCCATCTGGTGGAATTTTGGTGAAATTCCAGCTCTGTGAGATTTTTTATTTTCAATCTGACGGGTAAGGTTACAAAAACGGAGAGCGAGTCATTTGTCACCACTTTTAGTCAAATTGCAATACTTCCCCAGCAAAATTTTGTCAAAAAACCCTACACTTCCAGGCTGCTGCCCCTGCAACCCGACCCGCGAAAGACGACGGCGATGGCAGTGACTTCGTAGTGTGTGACAAGTATGTCTATAACCTATTATTTTTTATTTATTTTAATTCATTTATTTTTTTATTTTTCTCTTTATAATTTAGTTTTAACTCCAGTGTTTACCTCATTGGGATCCTCCACACTGGAGCTGCTGCCTGCATGGTGTGGGGGTTGATCCCACACCACAGGGAATCCAACACCACAGCCTCATGGCATTTGGAAGGAGCCCAGCCAACACTGATCTAGGTGCTGGGTGGTAGCCATGGGGGCAGCACGTATGGTCGTGGGTGGACCAGCTCCTGGTGTAGATGGATCCCAATCATATTCTTTCCTCGGATCAATGTCTGTACCAATCTAGATATTTTTTTTATTTTCATATATCTAAATAACTTTTTTTAAATCAAGAGACAGAATGCATGGAGTCACATTTTAAGGGGACTGGGGAGTTGTCTGTATGAGTTTGTGTGTGTGTGTATGTGTATGTTTGAGTGTGTGTGTCAGTAGTTATGATGGATCTGTCAATTGTTGTATATATTATGTGTGTGACGGCTTGTTTACTTTTAAATGCTTTTATCATGGAACACACTTTGTATTGCCTTGGTACAAAAAGTGCTTTATAAACAAAGTTTGATTTGATTTGATGTAGATGTCAGCAGACTGGCTCAAAGGATCCACGTTCATTACCAGGCCATTTTTGTCCATTTTATGAAAATACGTGTGTAGGGGCTTAAGTAGGAAATAGTAACTAATAACAAGTAACCTAATAACAAATAACTTTAGTTTTTGGTCAGAACAACATTATCATGTCACTTTTTCTTACGTCATGTAAATGTGCTGGATGTCCACCACCATTTATTCCATTCTTTTTCTCCATGTCTGTGACTCCGTAGTTGTATTGTGTAGATTTGCTGTGTTGACTTGCTGTCTAGTTTTCAGTTAACTCTTGAATATTCAGTACATTCTGAAGAAATTCCAGACATCATGCTTTCGATGAATGTTTAAGAGGTGGAGGATGTAAGTGACAGGCGGTAAGTGATGATGCTGTAATGACGTAATTCCTGCGGCAGATTGAAACAGGGCACACAAACATTTGGATAAATCTGTTAAATTAATTGCAACCAATATAAATAAAAACTAACAAAATATAAAAGGGTGTCTTCAAGGTACATTCTGGAGAACAGCAATATTTGGATCACTTCTAAAACATAAACATCATGTGGAAGCCAAACCAAACATCCAAAGCCTCCAACTCAACCAAGGCTAATAAACCGCTTTCCGACGACTCACCTCATGCGATTTCAATACCGGGGGAGGACTCGACAGATATACTCTCTATCAATAAGAAATTAAGCAGCTTAGAAGCACGTCTGAGTCTACTGGAATGGGATCCGGGACGCGCTGGAGTTTAGCCAGAAGCAGGTGGAGGAGGTTGCTATGGAGCCTTAGACACCAGCCTTAGAGAGTCTGTAAAATCCTTCACCGAGGGAATGACCCGATTCTCATTAGAAAATAAAAACATAAAGGAAATGGTGATTGATCAACAGGCTCGGAACATGAGGGACAACCTGGTGTTTTCTGGGATTCATGAGTAGGCGGAGGAAGACCTGGAGACCATGGTAAAGAACTTCATTCAGACAAAGTTGAAGGTCCCGGAAAAAGCAGCTAGCTCCTTTACATTCCACAGAGTTGAATGGGAGTTGGAGGGAGAAAACTGATTCTGGCAGACCCAGGCTAATTGTGGCAAAGGTTGTCAACTTCAAAGGAGCATGTGAAGAGCCGAGGCCGCGAGCTGAAGGGGACCAATTCCCAATAGAGAATCTCGACCGTCGCAGAGTCCTGTTCCCTATCAGGAGAAAGTCCATTCCAGAAGGCCGACGAGCTGTCGGGGTCGACAAATTATTTGTTATCACTATAACCGCCAAGCAGCTCATTTTTACCTCCTTGGTTTCTAAAACACTTTTATCTCTGTTAAATTAAAATACACATTAAAATCGGATTAAAATCGGACGAAACGGTGGAGGAATCAGTGGTGGGATGAAGCGATCGATCCAACATTTTTACCCGGTAATTAGTCATGTACTGAGGATGAGGATTGGATTCATCTTGGCGTCATTTGCACTGTTCTAGCAGGGAGTGGTAACTTTTACCTGCTTCTGCAGTTCTAGGAAGTTTGGAATGTTAGTGGTTAGTGTTAATGGTCAGCTTTTTCGCGAACCGAACATCACTCCATGGCTCTACTGATCCGAGGTGCTGTATGCTTTTTTTTCACTGAGCCCATGTAGAATTTGTATATATAAAAAAAGGCGACCCCGTTCGGGAATAAGCGGTAGAAAATGGATGGATGGATGGATGGATGGGTTGATATTAAGGCTATGCATGTATGTATGTGTGTGTGTGAGAATGTATGTATGTATAGGTATACATCTGTGTATGTGTTTATGTATGTATGTATGTATCTGTGTATGTATGTATGTATGTATTTATCTGTGTATGTATGTATCTGTGCATGTGTGTATGTATGTAGGTATCTATATATGTGGATATACATATGTGTGTGTATACATGTAGCCATTATCTGCCAATAAAGACTGTTTAATTTAACTCGCCATCCGTCGTCACATTACCGGTTACTAATGCGTTTTTAATTTTTATCTCTTTTTCTTGGGACTCACACTTTTATCACTGTTCACTTTTTCTCTTTCTCACCCTTTCACGGTTAACCGCAATCTCACCTGTAATATTAATCTCACCGGTAATAATAAACAAGCCAACAGCGCAAGCAGACACTCAACAGCAGGGTTAGCTCGCAAACACACATCCGCATCTCACAAAGAGGAAACAAACATGGGAACATAGGACACGTATTAAAGAACTTATGAGGTCATTTCATTTTCAGACGTATAAAGATTTATTTAGCCATGCAGATGGGCACGCAAATAAGCAGTGGGACACACAGAGACACATGCTTCAGTAATGTGCTATTATATGTAGCTACATGTAGCACCCATTTCTGGTGTTGGACTATGAGCACACTAAAGTTTATTACATGGAATGTCTGTGAAATTCTCCTCCTTTGGGGGCCGGCACCGGGCCGGGGTTCTGGGCAGGTCTGATCTGCAGCTGGGGTGGGGGGTTTGTCCATTCTCTGGTCTACAGATGTGGCTCTGGGACCAGGGGGATGGGGGTGGGGAGTTGGTTGCATGTGTCTGGTGTGCGTGGATGGTGTGTGTGGGTTTGTGTTGCTGTGTGTGTCTGCGGTTGCATGTGGTATGAGGTATGTACGTTTGAGTGTGGGCTGTGGTTGTGTGTATGCGCAGGAGAGTGTATATGGGGGTGTGTTGGGTTGCATGTGTGGGTTGGTGGGTATGTGGAGGGATTGCTGGGAGAAGGTGGTGG
The DNA here is from genome assembly GCA_037177515.1 of Pseudomugil tenellus. Lineage (NCBI taxonomy): Eukaryota > Metazoa > Chordata > Actinopteri > Atheriniformes > Pseudomugilidae > Pseudomugil > Pseudomugil tenellus. The sequence continues at coordinate 11,946 of JBAMHX010046780.1, forward strand.
TGCATGGTGGGGTGTATGTGGGGGATTTAGGGATTAGGTGTGGCTGCTTGGGGATGGTTATGTGTCTGTGCGGGGGTCGTGTGTGGTTGGGGTTTGAGGAGTGGGGTGGGGGTGTGGGTGGAGCGAGACTGGGAGTGTGTGTGCATATGCGGAAGAATGGGCTGGTGGGATGATGGGGTGGGACTGTGGGGTCCTTTAGGTTGGCCTGGAGGGTGGGGGGTGGTGGTTGGGGGGGGGGGGTAGTTCTAATTCTAGAGGGGAGCATGCTCCGCTCTTACAAGACAGCCCAAGGTCCTACCTCCTTGGGCTCCTCACTCTTGGGTCCTCGGCCTATGGGGGTAGAGGGGGTTGCCTCCTGGTTCTTGGGGCCCTGGGCCCTTTGCCCTGCCTGCTCTGGGTGCCCTGAGCGCCCGGCAGGGTCCACGATTTCCGGCCTGGGCCCATCAGGGTTAGTTCCCCCGGGCTATGGGGGCTCTGTCCGGGACCCCCCTGTCCCACCTCTTGGGGCTGGTCCTGGGGTGGGGTGGCTGGGGTCCTTGTTTGGCACTGTCTGCCATTTGTTCTGGTCTTGTGGTCCTGGCCTGCTTCTGACCTTCTGAGTAGAGGGGGATACCTGAGCATGTTCACTTTCCTGTGAGCACTTTTTCACTTTGCATCACGGCACTGCTAGCACCAATCTTTCCTACTTATGTATGAGCCTCAAATTTTTCTGCATATATGTGTGTATGTATGTATGTGTATGTATGGTTGGATTGCGGTTCTCTTTTGTAGTGTGCATATCTTTCTCTTCTTTCTGTGTTGTTTGTTTTCTCTATCCCTTTCTCCTGTCTTCTTGTTCTTTTTCTGTCCCCTCTGGTCGTGTCCAGCAGCGCATTGAAATCTTGAAAAACGATGATGTAACTAAAATAAATAAAGAATTCAGATCATCAAGAGGAACTTTGTATATTCATATATACATATAGTACCTCTTGACAAAGCAAAGTTGTTCAGCAAGACACAACAGACAGATCCACATTATCTGCCTGTTTTAATGCTGGACAGGCAAGTTAAAAAAAAAAAGAATTACACTTATTCTGGGTGCTGTGTATATTTACTGAGCTGGCATTAAATCATTAACCAGGATAATTTGCTGAGAGATCACCCAAGCAGTCTAACTTTCTGTTAAAGACGACTACTCCAGGTAGTCGAATAACTTCCCTAAAACATTCCCCAAAATGTCTGGAGGAAAAAGTTATTGAATTCTCCAGAAATGCAAAGAGAGGGCAGGAACTTTGCCAGGGTTCAGAAACACTTGCAGAAATAGAGACATGAAGATAATGTGGACACCTTCTCCTTCACTGCCATGTCCTTACTTAACCCCTATCTCTAAGATAATCCTCTGCCCCATTTCTATTGACAACCACAAAAAGAAATTGCATTACACAGATGGCAGCAGCCTCGTACATGAAGTATGAAACCCTGTCGGCAGTGTCATTAAAGGTGTTCCGTGGGGTGAGTTGTGGTAAAAGCGGGTCCCTCCAAAGCTAGCTGGGGCAAAGGAGAGGCATAGGCTCTATCCCATCCGATTTTTAGAAGGTGCCTGGTGACGGACTGCAGCAGGAGGAATGTTTGCTGCAGTCAAGAAGGAACCAGGACCTCTTGAATCCACTTTGAACCCCTAACAGGATGCGTTGCCCTTCATTTAATCCCCTCTCTCTGACCATCAAACACTAAACTCCTTCACTGATCTTGATTTGTTTGAGAGGGAAGACTAACAAGTTGTCTGGCCTGCAGCAACTTCCAAATGCCCAAGAAGATATGCATATGGAAGGATTTAATTTTTTTTCTTTTTCATATCTTTAATATTTCAAATTGATGATTGTTTTCGAAATATTTATTTTCTAACTAAATAATAAAAAAACCTTTGATATACAAGGACGTTTAAGCATCTTTTTCAGTATATCTTGTTTTGCAGCAGTTTGATTTATTCCCTCAAGGGGCTCATTAAAACTATAACAACATGCTGCAGTAATCGAGGTTGCTAAGTGGGGGTAGCTGCTGTGTGTAGTGAGTGAGTAATAGTCCCAGTGTTTGGATAAGGAGAGTTAGAGCATTTCAAGGCTTAAGTGTGCACAAAGCTGTCTCAGATTAGTTTTCAGACACCATGTTTTTTTTTTTTTTCAAACCTACAGGACATGTTAAGAAACAAAACCGCACATCACTCGTCTGCTGTTTAAGGTCAGAAAATACATTTCCAGGGATATACTCTATGGCTTTATTATAGACTGGTAAATGGAGAAAAGACCCATAACAATTACGAAGAAAGGGGATTTCAGTTTATTTTAATATGAAATGATTTTTACTGGGATTTCCACACACACATCTCCAGGGTTTACAGAGAAAGGTCTGATTAAGAGACAATATATAGCAAGCAGCAGTTATCTGGATCAGAATGTTGCAGATAACCATACCAGGCCAGAGGCCACACTTAGCCAAGACGGAAAAATGTTACGTGGTCTGATAAGTCTTCATTTCATTGTGGGATCAGAAATTGCTTTAAAAATCCTAAAATTATGGATCTATTCTCTATAGAGGCAGTGAAGCAATAGATTTTCCCAATGGATGCATTAGAATGGAAGATTCTCATTATGGATGAGGTGGAATAAGTGATCCTTGATGTGTGTTGACATCTGATGCTTTGTGTCAATATGGAGCAAAATACCTTGCTGAATTTTTAACAAATAGGACAATCTGAAACTGCCTTAGGATTAGGATTGGGCATCCAGCATCAATTAACCGACATTAACATTACGAATCATTCAAAATTTTAAATTTCAATATTTAATTTCAATACCCAGTTTGCCAACTGGAAGAGTCCACCAAAAGTTTATAAGTTACTGCTCAACCATGGAAAGTAGGATAGCAACGATGACGGGCTGCACCGACATTTCTCTATCTCCTCCTCAGTTGCCTCTTTCTCCAGTTGTGACTCTCAGCCTAGCACAGCATTCCAGTCCAAATCAGTAATTAAAACAGTAAATATGCATAAATATGCATCATGTCAATTAAATATGCACATGTCAACACTGAGACAGCTTGCAAGTTATATACAAAGTAAAACGATGGATCATCTCAAATGCAAATACCCAGCTAAAGAAATGAAAAAAAAGAAAATGCTTTATTAATCCCAGAGAGAAATTCAAATTCTGTAGTCATTTGGTTCAGCTGGTTGGAGTTTTTCAGGCACTGGAGCTAAGCAGGATGTTTTCCACATCAACAGAGTTCTTTTCTGACTCAGACTGGTGTTAAACTGGTGCTGGAGAATCGGACATAGTTGTCTTGAGGAGGTCTTGAGAACTCTGGCACTGACACCATCTGGACTTGACACCAGGAGATGTGGAGGGAGATGAGGTTGTGTTCAGGTCCTTGACTGAGCTGTAGGGTGACAGAGTGGAGGTGTGACAGGAAAGCTGTAGGCTCATGGGGCTAGCAGACCAAGGTCTATTGTGCAAATCTTCTCTTTAACAGTAACGTGTCCAGGATGACATCAGTGCTGGATAACCAGCATTGCAACTCCCCCTCCCTTTCTGCTGAGTTGTTTATTGCGGACTGTCTTGAAGTCGTGTACAGAGGCATTACAGTGGGGGATATATTCTGTAAGCACCTGGACCTTGTCAGTTTTGTTAGCTAGCAAGCTAATGATACCAATCATTTGGATAGCATTATCAGTTAATCTCGGTGGTAAATAACTCTTGTTGCCATGGAGACTCACCATAACAAGTTTTAAAAGAGAAAAAAAAATATGCAGAAAATCTCCTGTATATTATGGCTTCTTACCAATGGGAAAAGTCAACCCAAAATGACAGCTTATGTCTTAAAAAAAGATGCCTTTATTAGAAAAAACACAAAAGTTGACAGAGCTACTATAGTTTGCAGCTACCTAGCAGCAGATTCCAGAATCAACATTACCCTTATAGTGCAATATAGATATATTTGTTACAGTGATATGACTTTTGCAGAATAATGAAATCAGGGACTTTCTCCGAGTAGCCACTAACTTTTTTAAACACTGCCTCTCAAAAGAATCTAAATTGTTAGGAACTGGAATTGAGATAAGGAATTACAATTGGAACTCTTCAATTTCAAACAATGCCCAATCCTACTCAGAATGAAAGGAATTTTTTTTAATTGAAACATGTTAATGAATATGCATTATAATATGCATTGATGAGCTCCTCACACCAACAAAAGCAATAAAACACACAGCTAATGGAATCAAAATAGGGCAGGAAAAACTGGCCTCCTACAAAACTAAGGAAGATACACAAGCAGCACCAATAACTAAAAATTTTCAATAACAGTAAATACTACAAATAGACAAAACTACTTTTCACAAATACAATATGCATTTACAATTAGCACTACAAAACTCGCCCAACTCAAACTACTGTCTACCTAATACTAAATGAAGACCTGAAAACCAAGTGATTTTAATGGCGCTGGAAACAAAAACACTACTACTAATACTAATAAAATTATCCAAAACTAATCTAAACTAACAAAAATATCCAATCCAATTTAATTTAATGTACAAAAGTGCACCAAATACCAAAGCTAAAGTTCAACAATCCACAGTCTAATTTATGCCATATAGCAAACACTTGTTCATCAATGGAATGACAGGTGGTGGCTTTTAAATTCAGATGGTATGGGTCCAGTGATTACTGGCAGATGACTTAACAAATCAGATGAGTTGCAAGTGAAGGTGGGGTGGGGATGAGTCAATCCTGTTCGGGTGCTGGCACAGAGGAATTTCCATATGAATAACTGAATGTTTGGGAAAGGAAAGCAGGTGTAACAACAAGGCCTACATGGATATATATTTAAATTAAAACAGCTACAATAATTTAGTCATTCATTTTCAATACCACTCAGGGTTGCTGGGAAGCCAGAGCCTGTCCCAGCAATTAACAGACAAGAAGTAGGTACATCCTGGAATGGTTGCCAGCAGAGGTGGCCATTTCTGGTCCAGAAAGTAAAAGTCCTGCCATGTTTTTGGATCTACATGTACCAGGAATTACCCCTTCTATTGCCAGTCCATCGCAGGCCCAATATAGATAGAAAAATGACAAATCATGCTCACACTCACTCCTATTGCCAATTTAGAGTTTGTTACAAACATTTTTTATTAATTTTATTTGACATCAAGTATGATTTTGACATGCTTCAGTTCAAACTTCAACATGTAGGAAATGAAAAGGAGATTGACCCTCCCAGCAGCCATCACTCTCCTGAAAACCTTCAGCAATGTGCCATTTCTTACTAAATTAATAAAGTATGTTCCATTTAATTCATTTAAGGTCATAGCATGATCCTCTACCTTGAGCAAAACAATTGTGGCAGTTTTCCTGCTTATAGTATTTCGGGTTAGTTTTACTGAGAGTTTATAACCACAATTTTCCAGGTTCTGTTATAAACAAAGAAATGAGGATTTGGAAGGTCAGTAGACAGATGAGATGTTTCTTCTTTAATCAACATTTAATTCTTCATTAACTCTCATAGTTTAGAATTAGAAACTTTAGCATCAGCCAAAAGCTTCAAACTTGTACAGTTTGAAAGGCCAGGGTTCTAGATATAAAAATCTGCCCTGCTCATGGTGTTGACTTTACAACATCTGCAGCCAAAACATTCCCCACATTCTCATCTGAGTCAGCGTCCTGTTCTTAGAGGAGCTGTGAACAACTGCATGTTCACGCCACCTCATCCCTCCTGCCCAGCCCAAACATGTTTCCCTTTTATAGTCACTGCAACAGAACATTTATTCTACTAGCATCAACATTTTGACAGCTTGCTTTATGAATCTCTGCCAGCTCTCCCAAGAGGCGCTGAAGTACATGCAGCTTGTCGCCAGCCAATGGGGAAGGGTTAGAGACAGCCGTGGGTAACAAGTACAGGGAGAGGTCAGTGTTACGGTAACCTGATCATGAAAAACAAATAAGACCCCGTAAAATTCCACATTAAACAGATATGTTTAGTGGTTGGACAAGAGCTCAGAAAGAGAAGAATCTTATGAAAATAAGGACAGGGTTGAAGTTTATCTTTGAAAATGCTTTCTTTTTAAACTTTGATGATCTTATATTTGACAATACAAAACATCCTTTGGACACACACAGAAATGTAAACTTGCGCTAATCTATCATCTGATATCTGCACAGTCTGGACAGCCATATTTAAAACTTACAAACAATCTGCGGATTCCTTCACACACACATCTGCATGCTCTTGTCTGATGCTTACACACATTTTCTTTACACATACACACACACATACACAGACACCCGGCGTCAGAGCGTGAAGGGCTGCAGAGGTCAGGGGGTTAAGTTGAGGTAGAGTGGGCTGAAAGATCGTCCAGAGATTGGCTATGATAATGGCACTGATTCTCCCTTCCATACAGCCTGTTGCCCAGGTCAGAACTCTCAGGTTACTCTGCTTTAGATTTCCTTTCACATCCTGTCTTGAAGGATGGACCAGAGGAATCTGCTGTTTAGGAAGCAGGATATGTTGCTGTTTTATTGCATCTAGAAAGTTGTCTATTTCTGCAGGTTAATAAGTAAAAAGCTTCTAGTTTTTGCTTTTATTTTTAGCTGAGGAATCCAGGCATGAACTGCTGACCCCCTTATTTCTACAACATAAATAACATGTGGGATGTGGATACTAAGACATTTTACCATTTGATGGTAGCCATTTTAATCAAACTTTAGTCCAAAGAAGATGGTGATGTTTCTGGATCCTGATCACAGATGCTTCTTCTTTCCATGATCAAGGTTGAATTTGCATTTATGGATTACAGGAGGAATTCTGTTCACAGACAGCAATTTCTGGAAGTCTTCTTGAATCCATATCAATCCGTTCCCATTAACATCAGTCACGTTACCATCCATCCATCTATCTATCTATCTATCTATCTATCTATCTATCTATCTATCTATCTATCTATCTATCTATCTATC